>ML798498.1:104691-122890 GCA_009831015.1 Picea engelmannii | reverse complement strand
ATACAAGACCATATTTTGGACCCCATGTGTTGCATATTGCATAGACCTCATACTTGAGGACATAGACAAACAGGATTGGATCAAGAACATTGTAGAGCATGCCAAGTGCATCACAAAATACATCTACAACCACTCACGGGTATTAAAGCTAATGAGGAAAACCATCGAGGGCAAGAACCTTGTTAGACCTGCCATCACAAGATTTGCAACTCACTTCCTCACATTGCAATCTCTCATTTTCCAAGCACAGAACTTGAAAAAAATATTTTCAACTGATGAATGGAATGGATCTGAATGGGCTCGCAAACAAGATGGAAAATACACCAAAATGAATGTTTTTGATAACATTTTTTTGAAAATAAAATAGCAAAGGTTGTGAAAATTGGCAAGCCCCTTGTTAAGGTGTTGTAGTTGGTGGATGGGAAAAAATTGGCCATGGGTTACATTTGTGAGGCTATGGATTAGGCAAAGGAGCAAATAAGTATAGAGTAGCTAAGTATGGGCTTATCTGGGAGATCATTGATAATAGATGGAACAATCAACTCCATCGCCCTATACATGCAGCTGGGTATTTCCTAAACCCAAAGTTTCATTACAAAGTTCATTTAGGAGAATATCAGACTAGGAAGGTCAAAGATGGATTGTACAAGTGCTTGGAGCGCATGGTCCCTAATGAGACATAGCAGTTGGAAGTACATAGACAAATCAATGCTTTCACTAGCCACGAGTACCTTTGGAAAAAACCTAGCAAAGATTGCAAGAGATGTGGACCAGCCAAGTAAACAAATTTTTTTTAAGTTCAATTGTTTAAACTTTAAATTCTTATTTTTCTAGCCAAAATCACAATCTAATTTGTTGAACTAACTTTATTGTTGAAATTAATGCAGCTGCAAGAGCCATTCTCTGGAGGATGGCAAAGACCCTAGCTGAGATCTAGGGCCCCCAGTACACTCCTGGGGTTCTTGGTTTAGGACCAAGCAGTTAGAGCCATGGCAAAAGACACTAGTAAGGACCCCCAGTATATTACTGGGGTTCTTGGTCAAGGACCAAGCAGTAAGTCCCTAGATGTGTTCTACAGCCCCTGGATGTGTTCCAGGGAATCTTTGCTTAAGCAGTAAGTCCCTGGATGTGTTACAGGGAATCCTTGCTCGGTGTTTGGATTGATCCTTGGATGTGTTCCTTGGTGGTTGATGATATAAGTCCTTAGATGTGTTCTAGGGCCCCTGGATGTGTTCCAGGGTGCTTGGATTGATCCTTGGATGTGTTCCTTGGTGGTTGATGATATAAGTCCCTAGATGTGTTCTAGGGCCCCTGGATGTGTTCCAGGGAATCTTTGCTTAACGCTTGGGTTGATCCTTGGTCTTGTACCTTGGTGGATAAGACCCTAGATGTAATCTAGGGCCCCCATATGTGTTTTGGGGTATCCTGGTCTGGGACCAAGTAGGTTCTTGGTTAAGTACCAGGACGTGATGATGTGTGATCCTCTTCTTCTCTCCCGAGATGGTCCATGAGACCTAGGAACAGCTACAAAGATGGACATGACCACATCATTGATCTTTCCTCTTATGCTGGGATGATAAAAGCTTATAAATTAATCATGAGACTTATGTGGACAGTTTGCCATTGAAAAAGACCCCCTTTGACTTTGTCTTGTTGCCTCCTTTACTTGAGCCTCGTCCCTCTTCTTGTTTATTGTGGTGTTGGTCTTTTATAGTCACTTTGACTTGATTGACTTCCTAATTAATAATTTTATAATTAAAATATTAATATTATTTTTATTTTATTTATTTTAATTATTAGGTTTTTAATCAAACCTAAAAGGTAGGGTTAAATGAATTAACCCTAACCCCTTCCTAAACTATAAAAGGAACCTCACCTCTCTCTCATTCATACACATTATTTCTCACACTCACTTTCCTTGGTCTGAATTTTGGTGCGGCCTACTCTTGTACAGTTCAGTTTTTGGTTCGGTCTTCTTGAAGGGTTCTCCTATTGATGTTTGAGGGTACGACCTCCTTGTGTTTTTGTCCTCTTGCTGATTTGAAGACTCCTTGTGCTGGTGTGAGGTAAGCTGGTTTCTTTTTGTGGTGCGGCCCTCTTCCTTTGCTGCTACAGCTAGGTGTGGCCCTCTCTCCTTGCTGCTACAGGTGCCACGGCCCCCCTTCTCTTCTCCTCCAGCCTGTTGCTAGCCTTTCCTAGGCTGCCACTGCTCTTCTCCAGCCTGTCGCTAGCCTTCCTAGGTTGTCGCTGCTCTTCTCTAGCCTGTCGCTGCCCTCTCCTTGGTTGTTGCTGGTACCCCTCTCATGTTGTTGCTGTCCCTTATCATCTACAGCATTTAGGGCCTGTTATGACAGCCCTAAATCTGTTGTCGTAGGCTGCATTTTTGCTACAGCAGTCCTATAAGTTTTGGGCAGATTTTTATTGAGCTGTTTGGGTTTTATCTCAGCCTTGAGTTTTGGTCTTTGGGGTTTGTATATCATCCCTATTTGCTGTTAAACATGCTGATTGGTCTTTGAATTCTTCTTGGAAAAATTGTCCACGTAGATCATGATGAGATCAAACCCTTGAGGGTTTAATCCATGACCATTATTAGCTTTTTCTGAGCATACAGAAAAAAGGACAGCAACAAGCTTCTAAGGTAAATCTGTTCTTTGTCTTTAATCAAAGTAATGTTCAGTTTCTTGCTTTGCTAATTATCATATCTATTTATGTTAATGTTCCGAATTATTTTATTGTTAATGATCAAATCTGTTCATGCTCAGATCTAGCTTAGGTTGTTTTCTACATGTTCAGATCTATTGTACTATTTCTGTGTTTGATCTACTTCAGAAAAATTGTTTTAGTTGTTGATCTATATCTATTGTAGTGAATAAATTGAAAAAGAATATTTCTGTTCTAGTTTTCCCTTAAATTCCAACATTTATCTTTGCAACACATTGGTGGGAGTCATTTGGTAGCTAATGTCCTCAATTGCAAAAGTTTGCAATTTTAGTCCTGAACCAAACTTGTAGTGCTTTTGGGTGTGAGCGCAATTGGTTTGTCTTTGAGCAGATTCACACAAAGAGGAGAAACCCTTTGAAAAAAAAAAAAACAGTTAAATGATCTCGTCTTCATGCAATACAACCTTCAACTAAGGCGCAACCAGTTGATGAACAAAAGCCCTGATACAGATACCATTGTGTGGGATGATATTGATCCAACCTCAGAGTGGGTAGAGGAGTCTCACCCAATAGAGTTTGAGCCTGATTTGATATTGATGACTTGGACTTGGGAGGGATTGGTTTGGATTCAGATCCACTAGGAGCTAGAGTAACCAACAATGTAGCACCAAGCATGGCACATGCAAGCACTTGTTGTGCAGTTCAACCAATTCATGCTTCTACTAGTACTACTACAATACTACTGCAGTTGCAGATGTCCCTGAAGAGTCCAAGGAGTCTGAAGATTTTAAGCCAGAGGATGATTTTGTAGCTCCTGTTGAGGATCCCATTTCTAGCAACGATGATGACTTTGATGATTGATAATGTTGATCAATGATTTGTACTATGTACTATAATAGGCCAGCAGCTTGTACTATGTAGCATGTTTTTTGGACTCTCAAGGCCATTTAGAGCCTCATTGATTATGTACTTTGTTGCTGATATGTATTACACTCGATTGCATTTCAATATATTCACCCTTAGATGAGCAAATTTTGCATATTTTGTCTCTACTGGTTTGAAATCATAGTTTGGAATCTTTAAAATATATTTTTTCATTAAAATTTAAATATTTTCTGTATTTTTTAGTAAAAGGAATCATTCGAATCAGATCGGTCTGAGTCCAAGTCGAAGTTTGAGTTGACCCTCAACCGATTCCGAGTCCGAGTCCAAGTTTTAAAACATTGACATTTACTTGGACAGTGCTTCAAACCCTAATATATGGAATTCATAGGGTGGAATCAAGTTCATCACCTAAAATCCCTACAATTTTACAACCCAAAAAAATAGAATTCAGACAAAACAACTCCAAATATATCACGTTAATGCATTGGTTTCAACTCACAAAAGTTTATATGTCATATTCAAAATAACAAACGATGGCTATTTCAGTTATCAATGACTGCATGCATGGGGCACAATTTCAAATAGAAAACCACAGAAAATTCCTAATTGTTGAAAATCAATTAATTAGATTCCATGCAGCAGCACAATCCTAATTGTACAAAATCCATGCATAGATGGTAGAAGATCTGGAATATTTCAATTGTCTTAACTTTATTCATTTGTTTGCAATGCTCTAATATGGCCAATGGCAACAGAGATGTACATACTACAACCACCCGCTGTTACTTAGTGCTACCCACAAGCCCTTTTATAGCAACTTACAAATTAACCTTCTTGCTATTATTATTATCGCATTTTCTTCCTTGCTTTGCATGCAGTTCTATCAATGATCTCTAAAGAGTATGTTTAATTAATTTGAGTTTTTCTCCTCAATAGTGCTTACAAACACTGCTCTAATTTTATTTGAGTAAATTTATCTACTTTAATAGTATGTGTTTCAAAAAAAATCGGTTCTCCTGTCAAATTAATAATTAGTTCAAAGTTGAATTCAACAGAGTATTAAGCCAAACAATCAGTGATGGAGTSTGCTGTTAAGGCACTCTGTTATGTGAAGTCACTGGTGTGAAACCCTCAACTAGCCTTGTGTGCCGTGTGAGGGGCTGTGTTGACATGCTTGGRGTTAAAGTGGTAGCAGTCAGATAACACGACCATGTGTCACGTAAATATATGCCCAACTAGTTGCTGATTTCCCCAATAAATAGAARRAAAAAAACACACAGTTTTAAGCCATCCACCAGGGTTCCACTCCCGCTACAGTCTGCCCACCCACATGACATGAGTTCCAATGAGATGAGACCAGGTGCAAGTCCTTGGTAATTTTAACAAAATAGACACCCCTATGACCATYAAGCCAAAGGGACTCTTTGAGGAGCGGTCTCTTGATGCATGTTTCTTCAAACACTTCCAAAATAAACTTCAAACACTTCCAAAATAAATAAATATGCCATGCTCACCTCATTGTGTTTTCGAGAAGCCTGGTGAGCAGGCCAGAGTGACTCGGACTTTATGACCACATTGCAAACTTTGCACACAGCCTGATCCAACTCATTGTACCTGGAACCACAAAGAGTTTGGATTACTGCCTGACAAATCGTACGGAATGTTATAAATATATCTGAATTGCGCAGGCAAGGGCAAGGACATCAAAAAATTCAAATTGAAGGCCATTTGGGATTTGAAAACTGCAATTTAATATCGGTAATGGAGTTGAGGGGAAAAAATTATTTACCTTACAAGGGGAGAATCAATTCGTTTATTGGGCTTCTGTGCAGTTTCTTTGACTCTTGCTCTGAACATCGCCTTCCTACTTTGGGCATCCATTGTTTTGTCTTTGCCCACCAAACGCCTTCAATTAAAAACCTGGCACGCTGTGTGGTATGCCGTTATTCACGATCACTCACTCCAAAATCTATTTTGTACGAGTGTTTTTTTGGCTTTGGTATTTTTAAAAAAACAGATGATGTGGCTGACGCACAAGACTCGGGGGCTTTGGGACGGTTTTGGGGTGGGATAAACAGCACTCTAACCGTCCCGTTTTTCCGGCGTTTTTTCCCGACGGCCCTTGTCGGAAAGAACAGGGTTGCTCGGTTATGCTCACCGGCTACAGCCCCACGCTTAACCAGTCTTCAGTAGTCTCCAGCCTCTTGTTCCCCCTATCGCCCCCTATCTATATATAAAGGGCGAACACCCTTCTCTTCACCCCGGGACTCGTAGAGTTTGACACTTCATCAAAAATCTGTTTAGTGGATGCAAAATACGAGATTTCAGAGATGGAGAGGCTAGATGTAGCGAGAAAATATTGTTTGATGACTCTTTGATCTAGTTTCACATCTTTACAGTTTATCTTATAAGTTCGAAAGAAAACTAATCAAGTTCTCTTAATGGTTCTTTTAATGGTAAGATATGTGTTTTTGTTTAGTTCAAATACAGAGGAGTAGGGTATGTATACCTCTGTAGACTTTAGCAGTGAAATTGTTGTAGATTTTAGCAGTGAAATCGTTGCAGAGGGGTCCCTTGTCCCACAAATAGGGGGTCTCATACACCAGTTTGGTGTCTAACTTAGTCTGACCTCAACTCATATTTGTTTTAGAACGCTTTCCACTAAACATAATTTGTGTACAAAGTGATCACTTCAATAAGTGACTGCAAATGATAAGCTTTTAACTTGGGATATGCTTCAGCGTCAGGGATGGATTGGTCCAAATTTGTGCTTCCTCTGCCGCAGAAATTATGAAACCATCTTTCATTTATATTGGGATTGTCCTATTACAAAACTGATTTGGATTAAAATCCTATCAGTCCTAAATCAAAATCTGGTGTGGATGGGTTCAACTTTGCAGCACTGCCTGGAGAATTGGTCCCTACAGGTAACCAACATTCCACATCTACCAGTTATTGTTTGTTGGTTTCTCTGGATCTCCTGCAACAAGGCGATATTCGAGAATTCTCCTATCTCCATAAACACTATTTGCTTCTTTATCTTGGGGGAGTTGAACTCCGAAAGACTTAAAAAGATTTCTGCCCCACGAGCTATTCATCCTCTCACATAGTTGTGCGGAAATTGTGCTTGGTTCAACGGGGCCTCACAAAACTTGGGCTTGCTTTGTGGAGTCGGTGGGAAGTTACAACTTTGTGATGGCTCTTGGATCACTTAGACCTTAAACTGTGGCATCGGAACAAACACAAAAGCCGAGCTACTTGGAGAATGGGTCTCCCTTTTTTTGGCTTCTCGCCATAATATTTTGGATCTTCACGTGAGAGGAGATTCCAAAATCATTATCAACTGGTTAAACAGAAAAGGAAAGCTTCAAGTTGCGGCTTTGGAATGCTGGAAGGATAGAATCACCGATCTCACATAGACCTTCACTTAGATCAAATTCTCTCATATTTACAGGGAGCAAAATTTGGAGGTTGATATTCTATCCAAAAAAGCTTTTTTGGATCACTCTGGTATCTTGTCCTATCAACACTAGATAGGCGGACTTGAGAGCCATACTCACCGCATTCTTCTATTCTAGCCTAATGAGTGATGGTTTTTGTCTATTGTTGATCGCTCTTTTCTTTAATTTGCGATGGTCTGATTTGTATGCAGCCAGTGGATCTTTCTTCCTTTTTGATAGGGGCTTTCATTTGGTATCTATTCAATGTGCATGGCGCAATCATTGATTGGACACAGTATTGTATATTTTTGGATAACTCCAAATTTAATACAAAGCGAAATTTTTCTTTTGGAAAAAAAAAATGTACGAAGTGACTACCACGATGAGTACGAAATGACCAAACCCTAACAACAAAATGGTGAAGCTCCTATATTGTTTGATCCTCCATAAATAGTTTATCTTTCTATATGGGTCTCAACGTTGAGGAAGTAAGGGATTGGCGGCAGTTTATCTTTCTATATGGGTTTCAACATCGAGGAACTAAGGGATTGGGAGGATGGATTCGTTCCACTAATAGGTTCTATTACTATTTTTATTGATTGAAAATAAAAAAAAAATAGATCATTTGTGGCATCCATCTACTAATGATAGATAGTCGTTGTTTTAGTAGAAAGGCCATATTAATATATATTTGGTGAAAACACTCCCCCGAATAGAATGGAATGAGTTGAAACTCGACGTTGGGGTCTTTCCAAAGATACAAGACTATCTCAGCAGTAATGGGTAGTCCATGTCCATTATGGGCACCAAGAGGCTACTCAAAGAGGATGTCCCAAAAAATAACTATAAATAATTAAAGTTAAATATTTTAAGTTTAGTGTGTTCTAAAGAGAATGTCCCAAAAATAATTAAAGTTAAAGTTAAATATTATAAATTTAAAATATTAAAATTTGTGGAGATGGTTTGTTAAGTTGCTTGCAGTACAGCTTGTCAAAGGCTTCCTCTGTCGGAGAATGAAGCTTGACGATTGCTTTGTCTCATGCGTTGCTTCCTTTTGTCATATGGCCTTCTGCTTCTTGCTACTCTCAGCAGAACCAATACCATCCCGTAAAGAGCTTTCGACCCCCTTGTGAACCCCACCACTTGGACTCCACCAAGCTGTTGCGGCCTTATGTGAACTCCATAGTTGGCCTTCAGCGCCTCTCTGCACCTACCACTGCCCTTAGCGGCCTCCTTGCCTAGCAGGACTTACTACCAGTGCTCGGCAGACACCTTATCTCCACTATGAGCGAACCTTATCTCCGGATGAGCAAACTTCGGCAGATCGTACCAAGGAACACCGAGTGCAATAACAGGCAAATAAACAAGAATCACAGCGAGCGCATAACACAAAGACAATAATCAATATTCAGAGATACACATATGTGGAAGTCTTTCTTATATTAATCACAGAGCATAAATATGCCAGGGTATTACAATAGAGCAGGATGCTCATATTCGCTCACAACACACTTACTTACAGACTCAGTAAGAATGACTCAAAGCTTCAGACAGGAGGGAAGCTTAGAAGACTCAGACTAACACTCAAACTCTCTATGAAAGTTCTTCCTCGAGAATGAGCTTCTATCCTCCTTATATACAACTTTGTGGAGGAAGGAATCATTTCGAAGACAAGACTCGATATGACACTCAACTCTTCATGTCGACCACTAAATCTTGCTTTATGGATTCGGCGGTAGAGATCGTGCAAGATCCTCCAACCAAATTAAAGCCTTTATTCTCCACTAAGCAAAAATAGATGTAATAGTAAATCTGACAGGGTAGTCGTGCAAGATTCCCCGAACAGAGGACAGACAAAACATGACATAAAGGAGAGAATCTTTGGAAATGTGAGTCAAACCACGCCAAAATTCGGAGAAGTGCTCCGAGTTTCCAAGATGCTCATTATTACATAAGGACAAGTAATTACAATGTGGATATTGATTACAGTAACCCACTAAACCCGAATGGCGCCACTGTCGGCCATTTAGACATGAACATCAATATCAATCATCTTCAATATGCATAGAGAATCTCTTAGGATAATGTAATGTATCCCATGATTTAGTGTAGATCTTTCTTGCAATAAAAGGCTGATTATTCATGATTTGGACAATCGTTTTAACTTTTACTGCCCATTGAAAATGATTCAATATGAAAAGGCATAGTAACTCTCATTCATTTGGACCGAATTCAAAAAGATTTTGGAGTGATTGTAAAGGAGATACAGAATTTAAAATATGAGGATCAATAGCTCCTTTGTTGAGACCAAAATCCTTCCACCAATCTGCAAGCCATAATGGTGGTCTTCCTAAAGTAGCAGTGTTAACATTTCCAAACTTAACCAGAGTAACAAAATTTTCTTGTTGAAGAAAGTCCCACCACATTTGTTTGTAAGCTGTGTAATTAACATCTGTTTCTGGAAAATTTATGTTGGGATTTCTTTCTGGCCAATGAAATAGTAACCTTGGTCCGTGAAACAAAAATACTGCTGGCTATTTCCAATGTTATCTCTAATGTCCCAGATAAGATCAATATCATGAAATGTATAATTCAAAGTTTCTTGAGCTTCGATTGCTTTTGCAGTAGCTCTTGAAATTACTGGGGCTAGAACATTTGGAATTCTTCTTCCTTTGACTTATGGAACCAGGCTTGAGTATGCAAGTTGTGTAGTCTGAGAAAGGATTTTTGTGCTCCTTAGTTCCCAATGAGGTGCCCATTCTGCCTCATATTGTTCCCATCTCAGGGAATCAGGTATATTGACCAGAGTTTTTGTACCATTTCTAAGATGTACATAAATTATTAAACATAGAATTTGTAGATGCTCTCTGCTTAAGAAATCTGGAATGGAATTATCAGTCCCTTTGATATGCTCAATTGAAAAATCAAAATTGCTAAATAAGGCCTGCCATCTAGCAAATTTAGAGTCTCTTGGGGACTTTATATCTTTGTTCATAACTTTGTTCATAGCAGCAACATCTGTTCTTAAGAGAAACTTTTTATAAATTAAATAAATTTCAAATTTTTGAATGGCATTTAAAGTAGCTTTAATTTCTTTATCAAGTGCAGAATAGTTCTTTTTTGTTGCCTGCCATAGCCCAGAAGCAAACTGAATAATTTCTTCCTTTTTCTTGCTACCTTCATTTCTAACCTATTTAAGCACTGCTCCCCAACCAATGTTACTGGCATCTGTCTCAACTATCTTAGGGAGATCATCGTCAGAAATGTAGAGTATAGGAAGATTTTTAGCTTTAGCTTTTATATTTCTCACTGCTTGTGAGTGAGCTTCTGTCCAAGGACTTGGGTCCTTCTTAAGTCGATCATTTAATATTTTTCTGTCTTGGGCACATTTCTTATAGAAGTGGCTTATGTAGTTCAGGCTACCCAAGAATCTCTGTAACTGAGTTTTGTCAGTTATCTTATCAGGAAACTTGTCTGCAAACTCCACAACATGAGTTTGTAAAGTCAATTTTCCATTATTTATAGTATGGCCTAAATATTTGATTTCAGTTTTAAATAGTTCAAGCTTCTTCTTAGAGAAGACTAGGCCTGCTTGCTTGACTATTTGCAGAAATTTCCTCAGATGTTTGAAATGTTGATCTATTGAGGAAGAGAATACCAGTATATCATCAATGTAAACAATTAGCCAATCAAAATATGGCTTGAGAGTGTCATCCATGACTCTTTGGAACTTTGATGGTGCATTTTTCAAGCCAAAAGGCATCACATTCCACTCGTAATGCCCTGCTGGAACATTGAAAGTAGTTTTTAATTTATCTTCTTCTTTAATGGCTACCTGCCAAAATCCTGACTTTAAATCAAACTTTGAGAAGATTTTTGCTCCAACAATTCTAGTTACCAAACTGCTTTTGTTTGGTATAGGATAGGTATCATCAGCTAAGACTTTGTTTAAGGTCTTATAATTTACAACCAGTCTAGGAATGCCTCTTATTTGTTCAGAGTGTTTATTAACATAAAATCCATAGCAATTCCATGGACTAGTAGACTCTCTGATTAGTTCTTTTTTCAATAAGCCCTTAATTTCTTCTGCACATAGTTTTTGATACTCAGCATTCATGGGGATGGCCCTACTTTTGCATGGTTTCCCTTGATAATCTTCCTTATATGGGAGAGAAACCTCATGTTTCTTTTGTATCCAGAAGGCTGTAGGGTTTTCAGAGCAGACTGTATCAATAAATTCTTGTTTCAGCAGAAAAATCTTATGTTGTACTGCTTCTCTTCCAAGTTGTTCCTTTATTCTTACTCCTGATTGAAATTCTTTTAACTCTTCTATTTTAAGACTCTTATTTTTGATAGTTTGGACCATATCAGAAGTTCTTGGAGTAGAAACAAAGGGAAGTTTTATAATAACTTTTCCTTTTTGAGCAGGAATGCTGATGAAATATCCTGGTTTATCTTTTGTCACCATTGTGGATCCATGAGGAGACACGGCTGCAAGGAAAGGAGTACCAAGGATGCAGGCTATAGGAATGTCTACTAATAAGAATTTTAGCTTCAAACAATAGTCTTGAAAGTAGAGAATAGCCTCAGGAACTTGAAAAGAAATTTCATTTGGAATATTTCCCAAGCCAACAACTAATGCCTGAGCCTTTTGCCATAGGGATACAGGAATGATATCTTTGTGCAGCAAATTTAGGTCTGATCCTGTATCTATCAATGCCTTTAATTTAAAAGGTATACCTTGAATTTTCATATCAATAAGAAGATGATATTTATGGTGTTCAACTTAGAGAATTTGATCATTTTGTTCTTTCTCATGTTCTGTACTATCCTTTTGAATTTTGATAGATTTCTTCAATCTACCTATCTCTTTTCCAATATCTGAAATAGATAGAGTCTGGACAGGACAACATATAGGATTTGTCTTTTGTGGAGTTAGGATCTTTGAACAATTTTTGGAGAATTTTATTCTCTAAAGTTTCCATTCATAAAAGGAAATAAATGTTTCTTCAGAATCCATAAAATTCTTCCATTGTAAGGCCAAATCTACCTTTTCTTTGTTTGAAGTACTTCTGGCAAAAGAATCTGCTTTTGGATGAGTGAATAAATCCCAATTTAACATTTCTTTCATCCAATCAGTTTTGACTGTGGCTTTATTGCATCCTTTGGATAGTAAAAGAAATTTTTGAATTTCTGGGATGGAGGGCTTTCTCATGTCTTTAGGGAGATAAGCTTGGCATCTCTGGTCTATTTTTGTACAGGATTGAGTCTGGATGACTAAGACATGGGAATCATGTGGAAAAGGAAAATCTGAACATTGTGGATGAGGGCACTATTCTTTGGCAGTAGAGTTTGGTGGTGGTATATTTGTTCTTGGATTGTGGTTAGCATGTTCAAATTGAACTCTTTTTGCTTCTTTGAATGCAGAGAGTGTAGATAAAGTAATGAGTTCTCCACAATCAAAACATTTTACTGCGAATGGAACATGGCCAACTTTATTGGCTAAAGAATGAAGTGAGGCATGTGAGCAAAAGGATGAATTAGATGAGGAAGAGGCTAAAGAATTATTTTTGGAAAAGTTTCTTTGGGGAAAAGAGATTACTGCAGAGGATGCAGTTTCTTTTATTTGAGCTAAGGTGATAGCTCTTGGGATTGGTGCTTTTGGAGTATTGATGACCTAATCAGCGGGGAAAGAGAGATTTTCCCATTTAAGTTGATGTTCCATTTTTTGATTCAGTGGGTCTATTAGCACCAATGTACTTGATTGAGATGTTTTACTAGGGGTGTGCAAAACTGCAGGGAAAAGGGTATTGGTATGTCTGAAGCATCCCCTAGTTTGGATTGATATATTAGTCCTAGTAGGGCACATATCAAATCCAGTTGTTCGGATTTGGAGTTTTAGAATATCTCCAAATTTCTCTGCTTACACTTTTGATGAAATTTTAAATGAGGATTTAGTTTCTTTGTGATATGTTTGTTTCTTTGTGATATGTTTGTTTTTTTGCGCATGGTTTATTGAAAGGTTTTGATTTGAACGTTACAAATTTTTTGCAGTTAGTGTGATACTTTCAAATTAAAGAAGAGCAATTATCACATCAAAACAAAAAGCAAATAAGTTTTAAAAAAACATTTTAAAACTCAAGATATTATATAATTCCATAAGTAGTATTTTTATTAGACTTTCTCTATCAAGATGATTTAGTAAACAAATTTTTCAATAGTTAATAAGTTCTTCAAACCATTACAATCACATCATTACAACCATTTATGTGTTGTAATGATGTGATTAATTGATGGGTTTCAATCCATGAGAGTCTACTTGTAATAATGACTCCATAATGTAAACGGAGTCGAGTTGTAATGACACCATAATGTAAAATGTAAATACACTTTGTCAGTGCTCCTAGCACCAAGCCTAATGATAAGCCATGGGTAGAGAATAGTGGATGTCTTAGGCATAGGTTTAATTACTTATGTTTAAGTTATGCGCCGCTAGTCACCACGAGATAATGTTACCACAGTGAGTGTCTATCATACAAAAGTGAGTATAAAATATAATAAAAAGTCTACCAAAGAGGTTGCTAGGGAGCAACAAGGGGTTATGAATCCACAAGATATGAAGAGGAAAAGGGTCCCTGGGGAGATAAACTCATTAAAATAATGTTGCTTTGTCTCCTTTAAAGAACTATTACCTTTTGTTTATGGTATATTAAGAACTTCCTCACATGTTGGTGGCTTAAGGTGCCCTTGTGATAATTCATCATGCTCCTTGAAAGGCATGTATGTCAATTAAATTACATGGGAGGAGTATATACTGTGTAAAATTCCTTAAAGATCTTTCTTTCATCATTCTCCCATTATTATGAAGGTTGGTAAGAGGAGCATGTATGTCATCCAAGACTCCTATATTGCCTACATTCAGTGAGAGAAATCTATAAGCTTGAATGACTAGGGAGTTTGTGGCAAGCTAAAGGGGTTATTGTTGGTAGGAGAAATCTTGCACTAATTTTGAAGGAAGAATCCAAGGTTGTAGAGTGATCCAAGAGATTATGCAACATAAAAACCCATTACCCACTTGTCTAAATTCATTGTTGATTACAAAAGAGCCAAGGTCTATCGATTCTGAGTATTGTCATAGAGTAATTAGCAACTCATAATCGCCGTGCCTAAACTAAAGCAATGGATGGGATGGATTCTTAATTAAGGATTCCAAGGCAGAGAAAGGAGATCCCAACCTTGTGTTGTGTTTGGCTTAGAGGAAAAGCTTTGTGGAAGATTAAAAGTTGGGGGAGATGTTTGGGGAAGCTTCCTGTAAGGGAAACCATGGTAGGTGTTTAGTTTTGTCCTATTCGTAAGTATTCTGGGTTGGGATAGGTGAGGGATCGAGCCAATAGTCATCCTTCGCCCTTGTGGTCTAATAGTCCATCTTAGGGGTGGCATATATAGTAGATGCCTATGGTTGGGCAATGAATCATTCCTCTGCAACCAATTTGGTGGACACATTCATGAGAAATATAAGTGTTTATCTTTATTTTGGGTTTATGTCATTTAATTCCCTTGAAATTTGTTACTTATGTGATTTCTATTAAAGGAAATGGTTCAAATGGATGGATTTATTCATAAGTATGAACATGAATCTAGGTTGGGTTTTAGTATGATTTATGTTGATGCAATGTTTTTATGCCTTTGATGTTGCATATGAATTCCCTTAAGTTGTTGTTAGAGGCCAAAAGGGCTCATAGCTAGTAGATTTTACTTGTAAGTGGTAGAAGGAACTAATTGTAGTGCCTCAATGGAAAAGGAAGTTGTTTAAGTACGTTGCAAAATGTATCAAAGCTTAGTTACAACACTACGCAATAATGCACAGATCATGTGAATTGTTCAATGGAGTTCACAGTTATATGCTAAATGCTTGACAATAAGGGAGAATTGTATTAATTTTGACTTCTTAGATGCTTGTAGTGATGAGTTGACAACATATATTCACAATCTAGATCAACATTAAGGCCTTTGGATTGGATAATGGAGTGAATCTTATATGAATCTAAGTAGTCCAAGATTCAAACCCTGTGGAGTATGTCACATGTAGCAATCCAATGAGTTTCAAGTTTCGAATCCTAAGAAGTATATAAACTTCTAGCATTTCATGATGGTGGAACCTTCAAGACTTAGAGGAATGCAAGTGTTAATGATGTAGCCCATTGAGAGGTCATAGGTTCGACTTAGCACAATTTCCATAATGAGGCAAATATGGTAAACTTATAGATATACACAATCTAAGTTATCATGGTCAAGATTTAGTTTTGTTTTGCAGAAGCCCACTATTGGTTTTTTATTTTCATGAAAATATGATACAAGAGTATCTAAGGAGAATAAGACCGGAATGTGTCTTCAAAGGTGGCTTGACAAGTAAGGGGACTCATGCTTCAAAGGAACCAAATGGAAGGATTTACACAATATGGGGATAGTCTCATTAAGGAGGTTTGTGAAGGATTCTTATGGGCTAGGTGGAACAAAAATTGAAAGTATTGATCAATTTGGAGAGGCCACTGATAAAGGATGCCCCACAAATAAGCACACTCTCGGGAGGGAGATGGTGTCATAATAGTCTCAAGTTGCACCCATAATTATATCTCATGGAGATCAACAGTAAGTGGGGATGCAAAGTTACAACTATCAAAGGACATCTAGAGGAGGGGAGAGGTGTAATAGTCAGATCACAAGAAAGACATATGGTGTGTAGGCACATGCCTTTAGGAGAAAGGGTCTCTAGGGGAATTATAAATGTGCACATCATTAGATCAATTGATAGGATCATAGATGGAGTAAAAGCACAAACCTTGAGGGGAGAAGGTGTCAGATCAGGCTTGAATTGCATTCACCATTAGATCACAAGGAGATCAATGATCGATCTAATTTGCAGATTTGTCGAGTGAGAGGTCTCATCCATCGTTTGATAGATTGAAAGAGGGGCCATGTGGATCATGAGCACATCCCAAGAATTTCAATGGTGATAGAGGTATCTTGAGATTTGTTTATCATTAGATTGACCAAGATTAACATGGCGATGTGTGTTGTCAATGTTACACATGGAAGAGAGTAAGACATAAAATCCATGGGAAAACAAAAGGGCCCTATTATCGCATAATCTATAGCTTGGGAAATTCCCAATCCAATCCACATGAGTGTGACAACTATGAGAGTACCTACCCATTGTTACCTTAGATAGACATTCCCCACACTTTAGTGATGATGAAATCGCCACAAAGGGGGAATCTCGGTGACCCTAGGGGGATTGAGATGGAAAGTGAGATGATGATCAATGAACACCCCTATAGGTCAATACTAGAGAAGGAATAAGGCTTGAGAATGAGTCTTATAGATGGTGAATGGTTTCCAAGTGTTATGTACTTGCAAAACAATGTTATCCCTACCCGAAACAACACAAATGATAGATATGCAAGCCTTAAACCATAGAGGATCAAGCAAGAACCCTTGCTGTCCCAAATTGCAGCAGTATGGAAATATATATAGATCAATAATAAAATATGTCAATAGCTGAAAATTTAATCATCCAAAATCTAATATAAGATATTAGAAATAAAGCTAGCAACGACTAGTCAAACTTCCAATGTTTAAAGCAAGACTTTGGTGGATTTAAGGGTTGTTTATTATGTGTTATCAGCAAGTTATTATGACAGCCAAGTGGATATAGCAAATGATTGCTACATCATCAAGATCTAGCCACATAAATCAGCAAGTAAACCACATGTTATCCCCCATTTCTAGGGATAGCTAAGAAGATGATGTCTCGAGACCCTCAGGTTGCCGACATGGAGTACCAAGAGGCATCCCAACACACATAGCCCTTCATTCATCATGCATCACCATTGGATCGATGGAAGTAATGTCCACCACACCTAGCCTAGAGCACATATGACAACAGATCTTTCTCCGTGAGGTAACAAGTTTGGTTTCATGGTAAGTGTCATTTCAATAATTGGAGCATTTGAACATGTTGTTAAGAGTCCTTTCTTGATTTTGAAAAACATTTGCTTGGAAAGTATGTTCTTTGCCCTATTTCACCTTGGTGAGTGTCATGGTTTCCTAGTAAGTTGTCACCCTTAGGGAAAGGGGTGCTACTGGGGGATCTCCTAGAAGGGTCATCGTACCATTCCGACTCATACTTTTCACCTTCCATCACTTCTTCCTTTTTGTGTCCCCGTCTCTTAGGTTATCGGGCTTATTGACCTAAGAAGGGCATGTACCTCATTTCATGGGAAGAAGGGTCCATTAGGCTCGGAGGTGCCCTAGAAAGAACATAAACAATAGAGGCTCGCCCTGGGATCCCAAGAGCAATGAAATGCTTCTCAAAGAACAAAGTAAAGGACCCATAAAATAAATAATTAATCAATTACTTAAACTTTCCAAGGTAGAGCATTTGTGGGCTATGCATTTCCTTTTTAGTGTCCCTTATTGACTTCAACTTGGAAATACATGCAAACCAAGGTAGAGCATAAGTGGGCTATGCATTTCCTTTTTAGTGCCTCTTATTGTCTTCAACTTGGTGACACGTGCAAAGTAAATGGCTAATAAAGGGTTCGGAAAAAATATGCCTTAAAAACAAAAGGAGAAAAAAGATGTGTCTAGTCCTCGACAAAGGCGCACATAAATGAGACAATATGAGCCCTTGTATGTCATAAACTTCATACCTAGAAGTCTAACCCCATCCACCTCACATTCACTACATGACCTAGAAAGGTTTCTCCTTGGGAACATCCCCTACTTGAGGAGTTGGTTCACCCGATAGGGCACTATGACACCCCTCCCATATCTAAATTTGGCAAGTTGTATAAGGTCTTTAACATTTGTTTATTTTGAAAAGGGGTGATTTAATGCACATGTTTGGGTGGTTATTTTATTAGACATGTATTACTTGGCATGATATTGTGGCTTGTGGACCCTTGGAGGGCGTACTTGTGTCTTTTGTAGGTCCTTGACAGGTGAAAAGATTGATCGTGAAGGCATAAGGTCACTTAGACCTTCATTTAAGGCATGAATCTCACAGGTTGGATGATGTGCCCCCTCTCCTTGGAACAACTTGGATGAGGAACGTTGTCTTTGGAGGCATTTGGTTATCCCTTGGAGGTGACTCGCTAACCCTCTCAGCCCCAACGTTTTCCTTTGGAGGTCATCTCTCTCTCTTTTGGGGCA
>ML798498.1:76481-94368 GCA_009831015.1 Picea engelmannii | reverse complement strand
GCATGACATTATCATTTAGGGATTTTCTTGTTTTGTAAATTTGAATTATAATTTGTAAAGGGGAAAATTAAGGAGGTCAACCTACCTAATTTGTGTTTTACCCTAAGTATGTGGACAAACTTGGTTTACAAGGTCTTGTATAAATAAATACCTTGTCACTTTCATTTTATACATATCACACTTGAGAATTACATATTGTTTGGCTAAAATTTTCGCCCTACTTGGGAAATTCAAACTTTCTCTCTCTTGTACACTTTTGGATGCTAGTTACTTTTCTATTGGAAGAAAGTGGTGCATTATATCTCTTGGATGCTTGTTCTTACTTTGTGGTGGAATATCTCTTGGTAGAAGAGGGTTTATCTCGCTATCTATTGGAATTGGTAAGGAAATTTAAGCATATTGTTGGTTTTTCTTCTTGTTTCATGGTTATTCTTGTCTAAACCCTTGGAGGAGTATAAAGGCATACACTCTCCACTAAGATCTATCAGATTTGTCTTGGATAAGTTAATTTGCAAAGGTTGCTAAGAGGAGTAAAAAGGCTTACACCCTCCTAGATTTACCTTGTTAGTCTCGTTTTCCTTGGGGAGTAAAAAGGCTTATACCCCTAGGGAGGTAACACAACTAGCCCTGATAACAAGAGACCCCATAACCCAATTGATAAGGCACTAGTCTAATTTGCATTGGAGATCTAAAATCATTGAATTGGTATGCATAAAAAGTTGAGATTTTGCAATTGTCTAAATTGGAAGTTGTTCTTGATGCTATAAGCTTGCTTGAGCCTCTAAGGAGTCTTCGTTAGCCAAGTGATTCTCTTGATGTTATAAAATTATTTTCACAGCCAATAGGGTTGTTGCAAACTCTCTTTCATCATCTTTTGTCACTCTTTCTACCATTGAAAATTGCAAGTAAATAGTGCTAATTGTTCTTCTTGTCAAGGGCTTTCATTCAAGTGTTTTTCTTGTGAATTTCAGTGGCTAGAACTTGTTGTTGTAGAAAAAGTTTGCTATAGCCAAAAGACTTCCCTAATATATTTTTGATAACATCTTTTTGCATTAATATTTTACCATCAAAATTTGTGTTTAAGTGTTGGGATATTATCTACATGATTAGGGCTTGATTACCCAATAATTATTCGATGTTTTAGATGGTTAATTTTGCCGCTAGTAATATCTTTATTTTCTAATATATATATTTCCATACTATTGTTCAGGAATGCAATCTTATCTTGTCGATTCCCATTTGATTTAAGGCTTGGTTTGTGATCATTTGTCTTGTTCTGGGCAAGGCTAACATTGTTTTGCAGGTCTAAAAAACTTGTCAACCTTCCCCTCCTTCAAAATACTCTTTTTCAAGCCATCCTTCATCTCCAAGATTGAACTATAGGGGTTTCACTCATCATCATATCACTTTTCATCTTAATCCCCCTAGGGTCACCGGGATTCCCCCCCTGTGGTGATTTATCATCACTAAAGTGAGGGGAGTGTCTATCTAAGGTGACAGTGTGTATGTACTCCCATAGTTGTCACACTTCCATGGAGTGGGTTGGGATTTTCCCAATCTACAGATTGTGTGATAACACCACCAAAAATTATTCAGTAACTAGTAGAACAATTATCAAGGTTTACAAGTGAATTTCAATGGTAGAATAGTGAGCAAAGATTGAAAGAAGATGTGTTTTCTACATCCCTAATGGAATTAACATTAATTTCTAACAACAAAGAGAACTACTTGGCTAAAGAGGACACCCTTAGGGCACAAGAATGCTTATAACATATAGAATCAATTCCAACTTAGACACTTGCAATATCTCAACAATTCACCTATACCAATGCAATGATTTTATATCTCCAATGCAAATTAGACTAGTGCCAAATTAATTGGGTTATGGATTCTCTTGGGTAAGAGTTGCTTGTGTTACTTCTCTAGGGTTGTAAGCCTTTTTACTCCCTAGAGCAAACAAAACTAGCAAGGTAAATCTAGGAGGGTGTAAGCCTTTTTACTCCTCCTAGCAACCTTTGCAAAGTAGCTTATTAAGTGATAACAAAGTAGACTTGATGGAGGGTGTATGTCTTTATACTCCTCCAAGGGTTTAGAAAAATTTAGCTTGAAACAAGAAGAAAAACACAATAAATGCAAAATTCCTTACCAATTCCAAGAAAAGGCACGAAGAAACACTTTCTTATCAAGCACATTCCACCAAAATTTCCAAAAACAAGCATCCAAGAGATACCACATTAGCTTCCTTCACCAAAAAACAAGTACTAGCATCCAAATAGCACAAGAGAAAGAGATATGTGATTTTTCCAAGTAGGGCAAAAATTTCAGCCAACAATTATGTAATTCTCGAGTGAGTTGTGATAAAATGACAAAGGGGTGACCTCTATTTATATGAGGTCACCTAGAACCCTTTTGTCCACTTTTTGAAAATTCAACATCAAATTAGAGAAGTCGACCTCCCTATTTGTCTTTTTACAACTTAAAATTTAAAATTACAAAAAGAGAATCCCTTTTTTGAGGTGACGTCATGCCCTAAAGGGTGATGTAGGGCCTCTAGGAGAGACATTTTGGCCTAGGATGAAAATAGTTAGGCCTCCAAAAGCCATAAATCAGGCCACCAAATTCTTTAGCATGTCCCAAGCGTCTCTCTCTCCATTGAACCAAGCCACGTCATCATCAACCATGAGAAACCCCATCAAAACCCTAAGCCTTTGTGACATTTAAGGCATAAGGTGTGACGTTTTAGGCCTTCCAAGGCCAACATTTGGGATCAAGGGGCTGAAGAATAATCATTTCATGGTGTTCAAGTGCCTCCAAAGGCAACATCCCTCTTCCCATGTGTCCAAGGAGACGGGGCACATCATCCAACTAGTGGGCTTTGTTATCACACAAATTGTAGGTTGGGTAAAGCTCGACCCAATTCACAATATGGTGAGAACTATGGGAATACCTACCCACTGCCACCTTAGATAGGTACTCTCCTCACTTTAGAGATGATGAAATCACCTCAAGGGGGGAATCTCGGGTGACCCTAGGAGGATTGAGATGGAGGGTGAAGATATGTTGAGAGGAACCCCTTAGGTCAATGATGGAAGAAGTATGAAGGATTGAAAATGAGTCTTGATGGTGGTAAATGGTTTCCAAAGCCTTGAGTACTTGCACCAAAGTGTTACACTTTCCTAAGACAAGAGAAACAAGGAATTTACAAGCCCAAAAATCAAGTGGACAAGCAAGTGAAGCTTGTTGTCTTATATTGCAGCAGTAAACAAGAAAATATATCAACAAGAATAAGATCTAGTTACTGCAGATTTAACCATCAAAATAATCAAATAGTTATTGGACAATGAAGTACTAAAACAATAGATAACTTTCCAATACTTAAGCATGAACTTTGACGGTGAATTAGGGTTGTTAGATGATGTTATCAACAAAGTAGTATGACATCCTTATGGCTGTAGAAAAAAATTGCTACAGTAGCAATATTCAACCACTGAATTATCACAAGTAAACCACCCCAAAGATGCACAATGATTAATAGATTATTATGGCAGCTTTCTAGCAATTTCCGACGATTGAAAATCAAGTCGAAGTAATAATTTGAAAGTGTTTTACTACAGCCCTAATGGTTGTATCTTTTATTAGATTATAACCAAGGAACTATTAGGCCAATCAAGATGCTCTAGTGGATTTAGCAAGATTAAGACATCAAGAAAAGATTCCAACTTGAACAATTTCAATATCTCTAAAAATCACATGTACCAATACAAGTAATTTATTTCTCCAATGCAAAATTAGATTAGTGTATTACCAAATGGGCTATGGAATCTTCTTGTATTTGGTCAGGTCTACTACTTCTCAAGGGGTGTAAGCCCTTTTACTCCATTGAGCAAGTGATCTGAAAATGATCTTTAAAGACTTGGTTGAGTTTTAAGCATGTGTTCAATTACCACTTAGGAATTAAGAAAAGAAGAAGAGATTAATAAAAACATATCCTAGCCATCATAAAGAAATGCAGATTAGAAAGTAAGCATAAAGAACAAAAAACCATAATAGCAAGGTTGTTAACGGAGTTCGACAAGGTTGCCTATGTCTCTGAGCCTTTGTTTTAATGGGGGAGGCTTTCTTATTTATCTTCAATGCTTAAAAAGTACATAAAAAATCCATCAAAAGAATTACAAATTGGCTTGGATGTGTTCTACTCGACCTCAAGAATCCATCACAACTGACGACACTGAAAAAGGTTGAGCATAGCTCCCGGAATTGGCCTCCAAAGTTCCCTTCCTCAATGGCTTTCCTACATAAAAATGGCCTTAAGCTTCAAAAAATCATCATAATTTTGCTAATATGAACCTCCTTGACTGTCAAAAACCTCTGAATTATATAGATCTTGAGTTGGGGATCCTATCCCAACTTCCTCCCAAGATATGGCCTCAAATCGGGCTCCAAATCCCTTAAAAATGGGCAAAATCCTCCAAAATCAGCATAAAAATCCATATAATATAGTTTAAACCCACATTTGGAAAAAATTGGGCGCACTAGCCCCTCTGCGCTGGGCTCCTGGTCGTATGGGGCACTGCCATATGGCCTTGGGTTGGGCACTAACTGTTAAGCCCTTGGACTTTGGTACTCGTTCATGTGGATAACCCCATGGGTTGACGCATATGCAGTTAGGCCCGCTTCCAGCGCCTTGATCATGTGTTGCGTGCCATATGTCTAGGCACCAGTCCTAACAACCCCAAACATCGCACCATATATTAGGCCCTCGAGTTGATACTCTTGGCCATGCGCCTTGGTCGGCGGTGCTAGCCTTGCCGACCGGGCGCTATCCCCAAAAATCCGCCATATACAACTTAAATTCCAATCCCGACACATAGTTTAACAAGTCTCAACATAAATCGGTCGATCCACGGGTGGTTTCGAAATCTTGGGCTGGAGGATAGGTCGGGTGTTCGATTCTCGGGAGGTAACAAATTTTTTGACCCAACCAACATTGGCTAAATCCAGGGTGCCACGTGGCACCCTCTGATTGGGCCACGTGTCACTCTATGATTGGACGATACAGTCTAGTCATTAACACAGTCAACACTACGTCAACGTCCTGTCATCTTGCCATGTCACTGTTGTACAACCATGTGTCGTACCTTGAGCCTGCCACATCATCATCCGTCCTGCCAAGTCACTTGTCTAGTCAGCTGCCACATCAACATTCGTACAACCAAGTCACCCTGCCATGTCAGCATCCGTACAACCACGTCACCCTGCCACACTAGCATATGTACTTCCACTTGTCATCCGTACTACCATGTGTTGGCCTGTCATTGGGCCATGTCAACGTTCATACAGTGCCACATGTCAATTTTTTATTGGTCCACATCAGCCCCTAAAAATGCCAAAATGAGTGACACATGCCACCTCCTCGTGTTGCCACGTGTCCCTATTGATGTCATCATGATGTCATGGTGACGTACTGTTGACGTCAATAGTATGACCTATTGATGTTGACCAGTTGACTTTTTTGCCTGTTTGAGAAATCGATCAAAATGCGATATCTTTCGCATACGGTGTCCATTTTTTGGAAAAAATTATATTGTCGAAACCGACGCGATGAGCCCGACACAATGGCGTTGGTTTCGTCTGATTCAGAGAACTTTGATTTTAAGGCCTTTCTTGATCCATTTTGGATCATGCCTCCCCACTAACACCTTTTGGTCCTCCAAAAGGGTATTAACCAGTCATCAAGTGCAGGATAGGACACCCCACTTGTCCTTTGTCTTTAAACTCTGTTCTATGCACCTTTCTATGCACCTGTCGCGTCATAATCAATTGCAAAACAACCATGACAACTGAAAGCATATTGTTAGCCACTTGAACTCATTCACATCTTATTGAATCCACTACCATCCATGTTGAAAACATTAGCAACGATAACATCAGAAATATGATTGCAAATGAACTAATGTGTTTGATGTGCTTGCACGACATTAGCTTATCTTGAAACAAAGTATGATTGAATTTCCATTCTACAACCATCTCATGTTCATGCTTAAGATCAATTGATTTACTTGGCACAATTATAGGTGTGTTTCTTGCATAAGTTGCCTTCCTTAATTGTTCCATTGTTTGAAGAGATTGATTTGCTTTTAAGTGATGAGCATGTACAACATATTCATTGCCTTCTTTAGTTAAGTGATATTGATTTTGTTCCCTGTAGAAGATTGCTTTGTGATCATACAAATAAGGGCTGCCTAAGACCATTCCACATTCATTTAGTGGCACCACATCACATGTTACCTCATCCACAAACTTTGATGAAATTGCAAACCTTAAAGTGCATTGCTTTGTTATGTGCAATTTATGAGTGTTGCTTATCCATTTAAGTGAGTAAGGTTTATGATATAGCTTAGTTGTCAATCCCAATTGTTTAACCACTTCCTCTGAAATCAAGTTAGATTGAGATCCACTATCTGTCAATGTGTCGATCTTAGTATGTTTCATTATGACCCTTATATAAAACAATTTACTTCTAGAATCATATTCATCACTAATTTTACCTGACAAACCAACTGCTGTGATCTTAGTCTCATCACATTATATCCCAAGTCTATTGGTTGTGTTGTTGTTGCAACTGTTTGCCTCCCTTTCCTCTCTTTGAACCACTTTGGTCTCTTATCCGGGTGCAATTTCTAGCAATGGTCATCATCATGCCCTTCTTTCTAGCAATGCTTGCAAGAGAGCTTCCCTTCCTTCACGGTCATTGAATTTGCTTTCTTTCCATTCTCCTTTCTTTTGTCTTCTTTCTTTGAAGACGATTCTTCTTATACATCGACTTATGTTTTCCTTGCTTCAATATACGTTGCTTGAACATAAACCTCATCAAGATTAGTAGGTCCAAACATAAATACAATGTTATGAATATGTGCAGGTAAACCTCCTATATACTTCATAAGGGTTTCTTGTGTATGTAATGGAATATTTAACATTAATGCCATCTTACGAAATTCATTTGTGTATTCTTGCACCGTTTGTCCTTTTCTTAGTTTAAGACTTTTCCATTCAATTAAATCCTTTTCCTTATAACTCAAACGACAAAATTGCTTTCTAAGTGCAAAAACAAAATCTTGCCATGATGGAATTGCATTACCAACCTGTTGTGTACCATGTTGCAACTTACTTTGCCACTAGATGAGTGTTGTGCCTACAAGACGAAGCGATGCCAACTTGATTTGGGTTGCCTCATCTTTGATTTGTTTCACACCGCAATAAACTTCCATCTATCTGGCCCAATTATCAAGCCTCTCAACATTGACTTCACCATCATACATGGGAAATTCGAATTTCACATCAAGATTAAGTAATAACATATCGTGTTTATGTTTTCTTGCGGTAGAAGTTGCACTTGTACTTGAAGAAGAAGAAGATGATGGAGATGAAGGAGGTGAAGGAGGAGGTTTAGGAGGATCCTCTCCTTCTTCACTTCTGTCTTGTTTTGAAGATTCCCCTTGGAAAGGCCTCTTCTGTTCCAAGTAATCATCATATAAGACTTTTACCATCTCAGATATGGCGAAAAATGTCTTTTGAAACTCTATCTCATTCTGAGACATTCCTTCTTCCGATGCCATCTCCTCACTTTGAGAATTCTTCTTTCTTGATCCAATCTCTGGATCTCCTTCTATAAGCTCGCCTTCACCATGACTTAGATTTTCCATGGTAATCATGCAAATTCAAACAACCAACTGTCAACCTGCTCTGATACCATTTGATCTGAAAATGATCTTTAAAGACTTGGTGGAGTTTTAAGCATGTGTTCAATTACCACTTAGGAATTAAGAAAATAAGAAGAACTTAATGAAAGAATCTCACAATCATCATAAAGAAATGCAGATCATAAAGTAAGCATAAATAACAACAAGGTTGTTAACAGAGTTCGACAAGGTTGCCTACGTCTCCTAGCCTTTATCTCAGCGGGGAGGCTTTCTTATTTATCTTCAATGCATCAAAATTATATCAGAAATGCATCAAAATAATTAAAAACTAGTTTGGTTGTGTTCTTCTCGACCTCAAGAATCCAACACAACTGACAACACTGAAAAAGGTTGAGCGTAGCTCCCAGAATTGGCCTCTAAAGTTCGCTTCCTCAATGGCTTCCCTACATAAAAATGGCTTCAGGATTCACAAACTCATCATCATTCTGCTAATATGAACCTCCTGGAATGTCAAAAACCTCTGAATTATATATATCTTGAGTTGGGGATCCTATCCCAACTTCCTCCCAAGATCTGGCCTCAAATCGGGCTCCAGATCCCCTAAAATGGGCAAAATCCTCCAAAATCAGCATAAAAAATCATAAAAATCCTCTACGTTGGGATCCTAGTCCTATGGGGCGTTGCCATATGGCCTCGAGCTGGGCAGTAACTGTTAGGCCCTTGGAATTTTGTACTTGGTCACATGGATAGTCACCTGGGTTGGCGCATATGCAATTAGGCCCGGGTCTAGCGCCTTGGTCATGTGGTGCGTGCCATATGTCCAGGCACCGGTCCTAACAACCCAAAACACCGCGCCATCCGTTAGGCCGTCAGGCTACTGCTCCTAGTCACTCGCCTTGGTTGTGGGGGCTATCTCCAAAAATCCACCATATACAACTTAAATGCCAATCCCGCCACATAGTTTAGAAAGTCTCAACATAGACCGGTCGGTCCATCGGTGGTTCCAAAATCTTGGGCTGGAGGATAGGTTGGGTGTTTGATTCCTGGGAGGTAACAAATTTTTTGACCCAGCCAACATTGGCTAAATCTGAGGTGCCACGTGGCACCCTCTGATTGGGCCACATGTCACCCTGTGATTGGACCGTACAATCCAGTCACCAACATAGTCAGCACTACGTCAGTGTCCTGTCATCCCACTACGTTAGTGTCCTGTCATCCCACTATGTCAGTGTCCTGTCATCCTACCACGTCACTGCTGTATAGCCATGTGTCGTACCCTAAGCCTACCACATCATCATCCGTACTACCAAGTCAACTGTCCAATCAACAACCACGTCAACATTCGTACAACCAAGTCACACAACCACATCAACATCCATCCAACCATGTCAGCATTCATACTACCACATGTCATTAATACTGCCACGTGTCGGCCTGTCATTGGGCGACATCAGCTTCCATACAGTGCCACGTGTTGCATCTGTACAGTGCCAGATATAAATTTTTGATTGGTCCACATCAGCCCCTGAAAATGCCAAAAATGAGGGACATGTGTCACCTCCTCATGCTGCCATGTGTCATTGTTGATGTCATGATGATGTACTACTGACGTCAACAGTACGACATGTTGACTTTGACCAGTTCACTTTTTTGCCTGTCTGGGAAATTGATCAAAACGCGATATCTTTCGCATACGGTATCCATTTTTGGAAAAAATTACATGGCCAGAATCGACGCGACGAGTCCGACGCAATGGCATTAGTTTCGTCCGATTCTAAGAACTTTAATTTTTAGGCCTTCCTGGATCCATTTTGGATCAGCAAGTAACCCTAACAAGGTAAATCTAGGAGGGTGTCAACCCTTTTACTCGTCCTAGCAACCTTTGTAATGGCTTATTCAATAAATAATAATGACAAATTTAGTGGAGGGTATAAGCCCTTTTATTCATCCAAATATCCAGCCAAAAACAACCATGAAACAAGAAAGAGGAACTAACAATATGCCGATTTTTCTTACCAATTTCAAGAGAAATGCTAGACAAGCCTTTGTTTACCAAGAAAATTTCATCACCATAGCAAGAGAATAGCCTCCAAGAGATAGTGCACCACTTAGCTTCACTAGACAAGTATAAACCATAACATGAGAGAGAGAGAGAGAGAGAGAGAGAGAGAGATGTAAATTGCCTAAGAGGGGTGAAAATTTAAGCCAAGTAGCTCTTCTCAGATGAGAGAGTTATGATGAAAATAAAATGAATTTGATTCTTATTTATATAAAACCTCTAAAAAGTGTTTTTCCAAATTTAGTTAGGGTAAACCACAAATAAGGGAGCCATCCCCCTTTATTTTTCCCCTTTACAAAGTAATTTGAATTTAACTTAAAATTTGCACATAAGAAACCTTAGAAACATGACACCACACTCTAAAGGCTGATGTTTTGGCACTTTGATGAGGTCATTGGGTTGTTGAAGAGAGCACTGGGCATCCAAAGGCCATGCGTCATTATGCAATGTGTCTTCCTTCTCTATCAATCATGCAAAACCATCTTCAAACATCATCATCATCATCATCAAAACCCTAGCCCTAGGGTTACGTCAAGCCCTCCAAGGTGACATTTTGACCTTTCAAGGCCAAACGTTGGTCTAAGTGGTTTAGGTCTCATCATCCAAAGTCTCTTCTCTTGCCTCTTGTTGTAACAGATATTGAAAATTTCCGATATTACTTAGGCACTTTCGCCCAGACTATCTGCAGGAGAATCGACTGGAAACATTATTTTCAGGTTCATCTTCGTACACACCTCCAGTCATGGAAAGTCCTTCATCTCTGCCAAATGGAGAACCTGATTCCATATTAGTTAAAGAATTGTTGCGCATCTCAGGATTACTGTCAAATGCAACTAAATATTTCTTAGTTGAAAACTCACCATCTAGCTCGGGTAAAAAATTGATTGATGAATAGTTGCCATTCAACCCAGCCAAAGAATTACCCACTGAAAATTCTCCTTCCAGTTCAGACAAAGATATTCTGGTTGGAGATTTGTTCTCTCCAGAGGCTGATAATATGAAGTCTATATCGACCGAAAGAGAGAAATCCTCTGCAATTGAAAAGATCCTAAAGGAGAGCCAAATTATACACCCCGAAGAAAAAGTGCTATTGATACGAGGGTGGAGGATCTGGTAAACACACCGTTAGTTGTTGAAGATGCACTTGTCGCTTTGTTTTACCACAGTGATCATACACTTCAAAGGCGTGTTGTTAAAACATATGTGCGAAGACTTTACCAGCCCTATCTTGTCAAGGGAGGTGTTAGGATGCAGTGGCACCGATCTGGCCTTCTTACTGTGATTATTGAATATTCCTGAGTAAAGAGCCCTTGGCCGTTGAGAGAACTCCCTCTGAGTGTATTAGGTCAGAAGTACACTCAAAATCAATTTTCAGGGATTGGCTTGCTACAACCCAAGTCAAGTTTCGAACAACAAATAAATTTTTCTTTTAAAAATGTGCTAAGGCTTGGCTCTATTACAGCCTAGAGTCAACTCTTGCAACAACATTTTTTTGGCGCCGTTGCCGGGGACAGAGGACGAAGTTATCTTCCCTGGGATACGACAAAGGTTCGATCTATCTCATGATGGTGAACATGGGATAGACGTTCGAATGGCTGTGATTGTTCACCTGACGACTCCTTGGTTCGTAGACTCTACATGTTTTCGTTGGTGACTCCACTGGTCTCAAATGTTGAATTCCTCCACTGCTCGGATCGCTGCAGGGTGCTACGTGATGAGGTTCAGAATTTTTGTAGGTCACTTTATTGATGCAGGCACCTGGTCTACTGTTCTTGGCACTTTATGGGAAAGTACCATCTCTAGATGGAGCCTATGTTGTAACAGATATTGAAAATTTCCGATATTACTTAGGCACTTTCGCCCAGACTATCTGCAGGAGAATCGACTGGAAACGCTATTTTCAGGTTCATCTTCGTACACACCTCCAGTCATGGAAAGTCCTTCATCTCTATCAAATGGAGAACCTGATTCCATATCAGTTAAAGAATTGTTGTGCATCTCAGGATTACTGTCAAATGCAACTAAAGATTTCTCAGTTGAAAACTCACCGTCTAGCTCGGGTAAAAAATTGATTGATGAATAGTTTCCATTCGGCCCAGCCAAAGAATTGCCCACTGAAAATTCTCCTTCCAGTTCAAACAAAGATATTCTGGTTGGAGATTTGTTCTCTCTAGAGGCTGATAATATGAAGTCCATCTCGGTCGAAAGAGAGAAATCCTCTGCAATTGAAAAGATCCTAAAGGAGAGCCAAATTATACACCCCGAAGAAAAAGTGCTATTGATATGAGGGTGGAGGATCTGGTAAACACACCGTTAGTTGTTGAAGATGCACTTGTCGCTTTGTTTGACCACAGTGATCATACACTTCAAAGGTGTGTTGTTGAAACATATGTACGAAGACTTTACCAGCCCTATCTTGTCAAGGGAGGTGTTAGGATGCAGTGGCACCGATCTGGCCTTCTTACTGTGATTATTGAATATTCCTAAGTAAAGATCCCTTGGCCGTTGAGAGAACTCCCTCTGAGTGTATTAGGTCAGAAGTACACTCAAAATCAATTTTCAGGGATTGGCTTGCTACAACCCAAGTCAAGTTCCGAACAACAAATAAATTTTTCTTTTAAAAATGTGCTAAGGCTTGGCTCTATTACAGCCTAGAGTCAACTCTTGCAACAACACCTCCAAAGACAACGTTCAAGCTCTAGTTGCTCCAAATGTATGGGTCATGGCATCCACCTTGTGGGCTTCAAGCCCCACTGAAGGCCCAAGCTAGGCTTGTTCCTCCAAAAATTCCATCAAAAAAGGCCTTGCAAAGACAAACTAGTGTGCCCTCCAAGGATGTCAAGTCAAAGCATCATGGCAAGTAAAATCAAATTTAATCCAAGAGCCACCTAAGCATGTACATTAAAAACTACCTCATCAAATTAAACAAGTGTTCAAAGACCCTATGTAATTTTCCAAGTTTAGGTATGGGAGGGTTGACAAGGTGACCTATTGGGTGAGTCATTCCTTTAGTCAAGGAGTCTTTCCTAGGTGGACCCTCTCTAAGCCATGTGAATAATATGAAGTGGATGGGGGCAATATTTTTGGGCATGGGGTTCATGACATACAAGGGTTCATAGTGTCTCATTTATGGGTGCCTTTGTAGAGGGTGTGTTGCACCTTTGCTTTCAATGCATCGTTTTTCAAAGATTATTTATTTTCCATTAATTAATTAAGTTCCATAATGACTGGGTACTACCAATGGGTAACATAAATCTTGGGGGGAAGTACCACAGTGTCACTTGAGGCGAGAGGCACACAAAGTGCCATAGGGGTAAAGCAAAGGTTGTAACGCACTTGTGTAGATCCCTCAACAAGTGGGATTCCTATATAATATGAAATTGTTTCTTGCAGGTCTTTGATTTTTTAGGAGAAACGTTTATAATATGAAATTGTTTCTTGCAGGTCTTTGATTTTTTAGGAGAAACATTTATAATATGAAATTGTTTCTTGCAAGTCTTTGATTTTTTAGGAGAAATGTTTCATCGTTCTCAAGACCTCTTTGGGAGAGCATACGCAAGGTTATAGTTTTGGATTTTATCTTTTTTCCAGCTACATTCCCTTTGGGCCTTCAACCTCTTCTTCCCATGAAACGAGGTACAAACCCTTCTTGGGTTAGTACACCTGAAAATCCCAAAAGATAAGGAGATAAAAAGGATGAAGTGTGAAAAGTGACAAGTATGGTCGGGAATGACATGATGACTCGTCAAGGAGAGCTCCAAGTAGCAAACCCATCCCCAAGGGTGATCACTTACTAGGGCACAATGTCAACCACCAAAGTGAAACATGGAAAAGAGCATAATTTCCAAGCAGACGTTTTATAATCAAAAGGGTATATTCTCAATGTAGGGGTAGGAAGGTGGCTCTGTGTTGACTGCATCTTTACTAGCCTTCCCACGTTCTTTGTCCCTTTTATCTTCTTCTTTCTTCAATATCTTGATGGACCATGACTCCTTCCCTTCAAAGTTTTCCAACTTCTCCTTATATTCATGGGTTCTTGGAAGCAATGTATCTAAACAATCCTCTTGCATGAAAGGTAGATCATGAGGATCATATTCAATGGGTAGTGGACCTTCATCAAATTCATTCTCATTGATACAATTAGGATGGTCCCACTCTATCACATGTTCTTTGGCCGCTTGTCGGTTGTAGATAACTTCAAAGGTACCATCCTCCATGATGATATAAGAATGAATGAGGTCCATGCTAAGGAATCATCCAAGAGTAGCGACCCAACTCCTTGATAATAGCATGCCCCAAGTGTCTGGAACATCAATCACCACTTTGTTCATGAGAATGCTAATGTGAGGAAAATCCACCAAATAGAACTCTGCATCTTCTATGAGACCATAAACCTTTACCTTCTTGGAATCAATACCACAAACATTTCCATAGGGTCTAGTTGTCTTGAGGCCAAGTTGCTTCATAACCTTTAAGGACATCACATTTGTTGAGGCCCCAGAATCTAGCATGCAATTTTGTCAAACGAGATTATTCATCCCTAAATAAAGGTAGAGGGTAGGGTTTGGATCGTTTTTCCATCCAAAGTACACGTTGTTCAAGATTATCAGAGGATCCTCTACCTTGATTGACACTTTCAACAACTTCAATACTTCTCTTCTTATGAAATGGTTTTTGCACATTTTTGTCATTGGGACCGTCATGTTCATTTTCCCAATCATGGTCCAAACATCTCTTCCGTCTGCATTGGTTTTGGAATAAATTCTCGAACTAGAGGTGGGGGTGGTGGGACCACCCTGTTTGCTAGCTGGGGGGCGGTTTCCTTTGGTTGAACTGAAGCTTGCTTTATTGACTGAGATGAGGTTTGCTTTTCTAAGGTCCGTGGACGCAAGATAGGAATTTTATTCCTTCTTGCATAAGTCAATGTTAGGATATGATCCTAACCCCTCTCCATGGGTCATTAGTTAGTAGGATATGTTTTCTATGCAATAAAGGATGACATTAGTTAATAAGGCCTAATAAATAAAGGAGAATAAGTCAATGTAAGAAGACCTAATAGAAGCTTTTGCTTCTAGAAATGTCTTCCTCTAGAAGTTTCCTTAGAAGGTAGAATTAGCATAAATAATATTAGGAGGCATTCGATATTTTTGTCTTGGAGATTATTGTAATAGAGATTTTCTCTACTGCAGGTTTCCCCCTCAAAGAGGAAAGTAACATTTCTATCATTAAAAAAAAGGTGCTCTTTCTAGTGTTATTCTAGTATTATTATGATATTGTTCTGGATATATCATTGTTTTTCTGCTATTGCTAGCTAAATATTTCACTCTACTTTAATTCTTTTATTTGATCTTCAGCCAATTGATTAAGCACTCTGAGATGACCTTGTCTGGCTCCCTTTTTTCAACCTTCATCGAGTTGTTCCTGTGTAATATCTGTGGAGTCGCATCACCATCACCCTGAAAGAAAAATATTGCATCCATGAAGTTGATACTGTCAAGAGATTCTTCTTCTTGTCTTGGGCATTCTTCCTCCAGATGAGGTCTTGGCAAGGAGAACACCATGGTAATTCCTCCAAGTTCACCATCCCAACAGAGTTCAATGTGTCAAGAGCCTTTACCTCTTGTTGAGGTTTTTCCTTCCAACTTGTGGGTTCTTTCCTGATGAATGGGTGTCTTGGAGTCGACTGATTCCTTTCTAAAATTGTCAATCGACTCATAGCTTGATTATGATTTTGGACAAACTGAATATTCATCTTATCTATATTTTGATATATGAGGGAAATTGGATCCGATGCATTGCTTGTAGTTGTCTTTGTCTTTGGTTCCACTTTGGCATGAGGATACTGAAAAGGATCGAACTTGGAGCACAAAAGATTCTCCTCTATGTCTACACTGTAATCTTTGGCTTCTGCCAAAGTATGGGGTTTCTTGTCCCTTAGGATGAAACCAAATTTACCTTCAAAGGCATTGACATAGAGAAATAGACAATTGTTACAATAGGATGCATATCCTGAGGGATTTGGCTATGTAGTTTATCAAATCTGGTATCAAACTCACTGACTGTCTCGTTTTCCTTTTTCTTTATTTGGTTGAATTGATTCATTAGCATTTCGTTATCTTTCTTCAATGACCACCTAATTTTGATTAACTTAGTAAAGTCTTCATATGTTGTGAGGTGATTCTCTAGTAAGCCATTAAACCACCTTTGGGCATCTTCACTAAGAGATGTTGCTAGCAACTTCATTGCAACATCTTCATGTTCCACTCCTTTATTTTGCATGTCTCAACCGATGGCATGTAGATGTTGTTATGCGGTGATCACATTGTTCCTAGAAAACTTTGACAACCATTTGTTGATTTCTTTAGGCATGGTATTGGCATATCCAGCGATGGCCACCATGTTCAAGGGATTATAAAGGTCCTTTTCCCAAGAAGGAACCATTGGTGCAAGTGGGACATTACCGCAAAAATATATTTTCAACGAGAGAATGGAGAGGGGGCCTTCTTTGGTAAGTTTTGGAAGGTTTGAATCTTCCAGGGGGAAGGTTCTTTCTGGAATAAGGATTTTGGGATGGTGGAGTCACTAGATGAGCCTCTGCTCATCAAGGAAGGAAGCAGAAAGGGAATTTCCCTCAAGTGGATTCGTCATTTAAGCTAGGGATAAAGGATTTGGGATCAAAGCTTATCGAGGTGTCGTTAGGGCACGAAAGAGGATTCAAAATCCTCCCTGACAATGATGCCAAAATGTTATCAAACAAATTATAGGTTGGAAAAATCCTGACCCAATCCACAAGATGACAAGCACTATGGGAATACCTACCCACTGTCACCTTAGATAGTTACTCCCCTTACTTTAGAGATGATGAAATCACCTCAAGGGGGAAATCTCGGGTGACCCTAGGAAGATTGAGATTGAGGGTGAAGAGATGTTGAGAGGAACCTCTTAGGTAAATGATGGAAGAAGTGTGAGGGCTTGGAAATGAGTCTCGATGATGCTAAATGGTTGCCAAATCCTTGATTACCTGCACCAAAGTGTTACACCTGCCCGAGACAAGACAAACAATCAATATACAAGCCAAAAAAATAAGTGAAGCTTGTTGTATTATATTGCCACAGTAAACAAGAAAATATATCAGTAAGAATAAGAGCTACTTATTGTAGATTTAACCATCAAAATTATCAAATAGTTATTGGACAATGAAGTACTAAAACAATAGAGAACTTTCCAATACTTAAGCATGAACTTTGTCGGTGAATTAGGGCTGCTAGATGAAGTTATCAGAAAAGTATTATGGAAGCCTTATGGCTGTAGAAAAAAAATACTACAACATCAAGATTCAACCACTGAAAATCACAAGTAAACCACGCCAAAGATGCACAATGATTAGCACATTATTATGGCAACTTTCTATCAACTTCCAACGGTTCAAAATCAAGTTGAAGTAAGAATTTGAAAGTGTTTTACTGCAACTCTAATGGTTGTATCTTTTAGTAGATCATAACCAAGGAACTACTAGGCCAATCAAGATGCCCTAGTGGCTTTAGCAATATTAAGACATCAAGAAAAGATTCCAACTTGAACAATTTCAATATCGCTCAAAATCACGTGTACCAATGCAAGTAATTTATTTCTCCAATGCAAAATTAGATTAGTGCCTTACCAAATGGGTTATGGAGTCTTCTTTTATTTGGTTAGGTTTACCACTTCTCAAGGGGTGTAAGCCCTTTTACTCCCTTGAGCAAGTAACCCTAACAAGGTAAATCTAGGAGGGTGTAAGCCCTTTTACTCCTCCTAACAACCTTTGTAATGGCTTATTCAATAAACAATAATGACAAACTTGGTGGAGGGTATAAGCTCTTTTATTCCTCCAAGGATCTAGCCAAGAACAACCATGAAACAAGAAAGAAGAACTAACAATATACAATTTTTTCTTACCAATTTCAAGAGAAATGTTACACAAGCCCTTGTTTACCAAGAAAATTTCATCACCATAGCAAGAGAATAGCCTCGAAGAGATAACACACCACTTAGCTCCACTAGACATGTATAAACCATAGCATGAGAGAGAGAGAGAGAGAGAGAGAGAGAGAGAGAGAGAGAGAGAGAGAGAGAGAGAGAGAGAGAGAGA
>ML798498.1:39913-76431 GCA_009831015.1 Picea engelmannii | reverse complement strand
GAGAGAGAGAGAGAGAGAGAGAGAGAGAGAGAGAGAGAGAGAGAGAGAGAGAGAGAGAGAGAGAGATGTAAATTGCCCAAGAGGGGCGAAAATTTCAGCCAAGTAGCTCTTCTGACATGATAGAGTTATAATGAAAATAAAATGAATTTGATTCCTATTGATACAAAACCTCTAAAAAGTGTTTGTCCACATTTAGTCAGGGTAAACCACAAAATAAGTAAGCCATCCCCCTTTATTTTGCCCCTTTACAAAGTAATTTGATAAATTAAAATTCACACATAAGAAACCCTATAAACATGACATCTGTTGGAACAAGCTAGTTTGGGAAAAGATCGAGGATATCGCAGTGAATGAGGCAGTTTTTGGCCAAGGAGGCAGCACACGGCGGAGATAAAGGAAAGGTAGCATGACATATTTTTGCGGATAAGCACGCAGAGGCAGTTACAAAGTGGACAAGTTTTTCCACATAAAATTAGGGGTTTGGATGTAAATGTAATGACTATGATCCACTAAAAGGTGTAAATAGAGGTCTAGGAGGTACTAGTAGAGGTTGGTCACGACTTAGAGATTGTGGTGGGTCTTGAGGGGTTTTGTGAACTTATTCTCTTAGTGCGTGAGGGTGTTTGGTTGAGTATGATCTATGGAGGTCAATGATGTATGGTCTGAACATGGTTTATGAGGGTTAGGTCATAAGCTATGGAGCTTGTTGCAGCCTATACCACCTCACGAATTACATTCTTATTACTAATGACTGATGTAATGCGCACAACGATATTTTGAAGACTAATGAATAAAAGAGCCCGAAGAGCCAAATATTTATGGATGTAGCCCCAGGGGGGGTGAACCACACTAAAAATGTTGTCTTGATGTGTCTGAATTATTTATTTTGTTGTTTCTGCGATTTACAGTTAAGTTATGAATGGTTAATCTAGAGTATGTTAGCACACAACATGGATAATGAATATATGGTCTAAATGGTAGTGAAACAATAGATCTAGATGAATGGTTATTAAATATGAAGAATGATGCATGTTAAGAGAAGATAGAGAACACATCTCTAATCCCTTCCATGACTCCAGACATCTCAGTCATGTGGTCCCCCGTGAACTATCTCGCGTGAGATTGTGTCGTGCATTCTATGCGTGGTGTTTCGTTCTGGTTCACCAGGAGTGCCAATGGTTTGAGGGTTTTGTTGGAAACCTTAAAGATCATAACCTGGGTCAACCCATGCGTCCAACAAATGGTTCAGTTTCCAGTTGGAACTTAGAAAGATGGATTGGAAGGGATCTGTTGAAGAACAATGAAAAAAATGAAGGAGTAAAGGGGGATGTACAAGACGTGGAATTCGACGAAGGCGGATATTTAAAGATGGTTGAGAAAAAAGGAGCTTGTGTTTGCTCATAAGGACAATAGAAACCCTAAATACATGTTTCACAAGTATCTAGACATGTATGTGTTTAGTGAACTCCATGAAGTCTTTTTCTGTGAATTCCCGCAACTATTGCAGGAGTGGCTATTGAGGTTGAAGGACAACCATCCTACTAATCAGATAAGGCAACTAGAGTGGACTGCTCTAGAGATCTCGTAGTTGTAGAAAGTTAATAATAAATTCACCCGCAAAGTGGATTTCTGGTTAGATAGTATTATTACAGGGTTTATCACTGAATTTGCAGTCGACACTGCGAAGTCATACATTGCTGTAGAGTAGGATTTTCTAAAGGGGCCAAGAGGTAGGTACATAATATCACTTTACACTTCCATTGAGGTTTTATTATTTGAAAAAGGTGTGATGACCATGGAATCAGACAACTAGATTTCTCTGCATGCATGGGGGAAGCACTAACAGTGGTCTGAGATATGGACAAGGATCTGGATAAGGGGAAGCAAAAGGAGGCAATGGACCCGATCATGATGGATGAGGACCGGATAAAGGAGATAATGGAAAGAGATGGAACGACGCACATCGGTAGACCCTGCTAGTATAAGGAGGTGTGCAAGAATATAGTGTGTAGTAAGGTGGGTCAGTACATAGGTAAGCGAACCTCCCACTTTTCATGGTATGAAAGATTTAGAAGAATTTTTAACAAATTATGAAGAATAAGTGTTGGAGAATCATAGGTTATTATCCATGGATATTTCACTAAAAGAAACACATGCACGATGGTGGGGCGCTCATAAGGAAAGGATTCAAGATTGGTATCAGTGTAAGAGGTTATTGCGCATTAGATTTGGCACAAAACAAGGGAACACAATTTTGCAAAAATATGATGGACAAGGAAGACCAACAGAACATGTAGAGAAATGTATAACTCATTGGAGGCTGACACCACCAGAAGAATGGCTTCATTATTTTATTCATACACTGGAAGGGATATCAAGGAACTGGTACACATAAAATGAATTGCGTAGAGACACTGCAAAGTGGACAACATTGCAACATGATTTTGTGATAACTTTCTCATTTGAGAACGAGAATCCTATGATAGAGTCAACACTGAAGCTGATACATGAGAGAATTTTTTAGGAACCTGAGGTGGATATTGTAACAACATACCAAAAGAAGAACATACAAACAATCAAAGAATTATTTTATTGCTATTGTGTCGCATAGGAGACTCCAGAAGAAGAGGATACACAAAACATCTAGATAATAGAGATTGAAGGAGAAAGAGAGGTGGAAGGTCCACCATTGGAATCAGAGGCATTTGTTGCACCAATAAAGGTTAAGAAAGTAAACATTGGGACATAAGAAAACCTAAATATGGCGAGTATTGGTGATTACTGGGATGAACAAACAGTGGGAAGAATAACAAAGGTATTGGGCGAGTACATTGACTTGTTTCCAACAACTTTTACAGAGATGAACGGAATAAAAGGAGAGCTTGAAGAGATGAAGATACCTCTAAAAACAGATGCTAGACCAGTTAGACATAGACCATACAGGTTGAACCCAGTTTACAAGCATAAGGTGAAAGTAGAAATTGACAGGATGATAGAAGTTGGCATCATAGAGCCAGTGGAAGAATCCGAATGGATTAGCCCCATGGTGGTCCAGGAAAAGAAACAAGGAGGAATAAGAATTTGTGTAGATCTACGGAAACTGAATGATGCTTGTTTACATGATCCTTTTCCTACCCCTTTTACAGATGAAGTTTTGGATAACGTGGGAGGCCAGGAAGCATATTCGTTCACAGATGGATTTTTAGGTTATCATCAAATTAAAATAGCTCCAGAAGATAGGCATAAGACCACATTTTCTACATAATGGGGATCATATCAGTATACAGTAATTCCTTTTGCACTGAAGAATGCACCAGATATCTTTTCAAGAGTGGTAGTAGCTGCTTTTAAGGATTTCATACACAAGTTTTTAGAAGTATATTTAAAATATTGCATTGTGTTTAGTTTGTTGAAATATCATGTAGAAGTATTGAGACTAATGTTGGACAGGTGTACGCAATGCCAGATTTCATTAAATATCAAGAAATCTATTTTCAATGCACCTTTTGGGATTTTTTTTAGGTCACGTGGTGTGCAAATAGGGTTTACTGGTTGACCCTTCTAAAATTGTTGTGATTGTAAACTTACCACCACCAAAGTCAGTGCACTAGTTAAGAGCCACACTTGGACACACGGGGTATTACAGGAAGTTTATAAAGGGGTATGCGCAGATTACTGCACCGATGGAAAAGTTGTTGAATAAGGACAACAAATTTCAGTGGAACGAGGAATGTCAACAAAGTTTGGATGTTTTGAAGGAGAACATGGTGACATCACCCATTTTAGTTTTTCCAGATTGGGAAAAAGCATTTCATGTGCATGTAGATGCATCAACAATAACACTTGGAGCAATATTGGCACAACTAGGAGCAGGTGACTTAGATCACCCTATAGCTTTTGCAAGCAGAAAGTTATTAGACTCAGAGCAGAACTACAACTCAATAGAAAGAGAAGGCCTAGCCATGGTTTATGCATTGTAGAAATTCAGACACTACTTATTGGGCAAACATTTTAAGATGTTCATAGATCATTCCTCCCTCATATATTTAGTCAATAAGCCAATATTGAGGGGGAGGATCTATAGATGGATATTTTTGTTCTAGGAGTTTGATTTTGAGGTAATAGTTAAATCATGGAAACTAAATGCAGGACCGTATCACTTATCAAGGATAACCAATGGAGAAGAACCAAGTAACCTAGAAGACAACTTCCCTAATGCACAATTATTTTTAGTACATATAGCATATGAGTACTTTGTGAATATCATTGAATTCTTGAGTATAGGAGTTGTGCCAAAGGAGTTTAATACTACACAGAAGAAAAACCTGTTAGTTAGAGTTGCAGACTATCGACTGATTGCAAGTCATTTATACAAACTTGGAGCAGACGACATCTTTAGAAGGTGTGTGATGGAGCATGAATGACCCATCATTATAGCATAAGATCATGAAGGTATATTTGGAGGGCACTATGAAAGAAAGGATACCGTGCAGAGGGTGTTGCACAGTTTTATGGTGGCCAACAGTTCATAAGGATGCAAAAGAATACTGTGAGAACTGTGATGTTTGTCAAAGAGTGGGAAAACCCAATAGGAGGGATGAGATGCCCTTAAGGCCACAAGTAACTCTTCATGTATTTGAAAATTGGGAAATTGATTTTGTAGGACCTATTAATCCACCAGCAAGAAGATCAGGTGCAAGATACATTATTATTGCAACATAATATTTGACCAGATGGGCAGAAGAAACACCAGTCAAGGATTGCAGCCCAGAGACAACAACACACTTCTTATTTGAGCAGGTGACTACAAGGTTTGGATGTCCCAGGATTTTGATGAGTGACCAAGGAACCCATTTTATTAATAGTACCATCTAGGCTATGACTGAGGAATTTGAAGTCTATCACAATAAGAGTACACCATATCACCCTCAAGTCAATGGGACAGTATAATCTTTCAACAAGATTTTGGAGAATTCCTTGATGAAGATCTTCAATGTTCACAGAGATGACTGGGATTTGAAAATACCAACAGTTTCATGTGCATTCATGACTACATCCACGAAGTTGATAGGACATACATCATTCATATTGGTGTATGAACAACAAGCAGTGGTTCCCTTAGAGTTCTGGGTACCTATTTTGCACGTTGCATCAATCACGATTATGACAAAAAGAGGTGCAGTTCAAGAAAAGTTAAGTCAACTAATGGAATTGGAAGAAGACACAAATTTTGCAGGTTTCCATCAAGAGGTGTAGAAAGTAAGAGATAAATCCTGGCATAACAAACATATAAAGAATAAGAGTTTTAAGGAGGGAGATCTAGTTCTCCTCTATGACAACAAATATTTGCAGCATCTAGGTAAGTTCAGAATGCATTGGCTAGGGCCGTATGAGGTGAAGTTCGTCACAGATAGAGGATTTGTGCAGCTAAAAGACTTAACGGGGAAGGAGATGCAAGGAATGGTGAATCGTAGTCGACTGGAACTGTATAGGGACAATCGATCCACTAACCCACAATAGTTGCAGCACAGTAAAGAAGCCTTGTATATAGTGTACTATATTAGAAGTTAGAAAATAAAAACTACAAAGAGACATAAAAACTAGAAAAATGAGAAAAACACAAAAAGAGTAGGAAGGTGGTTCAATGACAGAAAACTGGAAAAAGAAGCGTGCAACAGACGACAAAATTGGTGCAACAATAAGTGAAGGTACTGCACGCAGGATAAATTTGACATAAGGAAAACACAATGCATCAAGGAAGAATAACAACCAAAATTTACAGTGCACCGGAAAAAGGTAATGATTAGAAAAGAAAAACCAGTCATTAGAAAAATAAGGCGCAAAATGAGCATTTATGAAATTAAAGGAAGCGTGCGTAGGAAGCTTTGGAACATTTATGACAATAAAGGAAGTGTCTTCGAGAATATTTATATCATTTACGAGAGCACTTATAATACTATAAATCATGTCAAACAAGCCTCGTTGTGAATTCAATCACACACAGAGATAAGGAGTGGAAAGACAACAATGGACGGGTGATTTCTGAAGGAGTTAACAACAAACTACAATAATAGTAGAAGGATTTGAGTAGAATGGCACCACCGAAGATTGGCGCTCTGAGAAGAACCACACAAAGAACACACAACACTACACGGTCATCACATGAACTGGTGATCAAAATGGAGGATCCAACGTAGAGGGAGGGAGTGGTAGATGTGGATGCCATTCCTTCTCCAGAACCAGTGAGTCCGATAGTAGTCGAAGAGTAGGAGGAAACCCATGCAACATAATGAATGGAGATTAACCCGTAGAGCACTACGAAAGAACAAAACCCAGTTCAACTTCTCACAGAGGAAACAGTCTAGCTGACAGATGCAGTGGACAACGAGAGAACTGAGTCAGATGAGCCAAGGAAACAACTGGTGGTAGAACCAATGCAGCAGGAGCAAGTGCACATTGAAGATGTGACAAGTAATCCAAAATTTGGCATGGAAGAAGAGGAATAAGATGCGTGACAGGAGGATGGAACATATAGCGTACCAACAAGAGGGAAAGGAAGGATTCATATATTCCCATGAAGATAATTAGAGGTAACCCTGGTGTTATTGTGCATACTAGAGGGGGTGCATGCCACTACAGGATTACTTGGCTATGTAGAAAAACTGAGGTATGCAGACCACGACGTGTCTGACACAGACAAATTTCCAGAATTTGCGCAACAAGTGTACATGGAGAGTCTTATCACAGGGCCATGAGGAGATCCGGTGTTGCATCCAAAGTAATGGATAACAAGGTTATATAATACATGAATAATGAATTTACTAGAGATCCCACACTTTGGACAGGGGAAAGGCATCAACAACTACGTCAAGTAGTTGCTCGTAGTAGTCCATGGAGGATTTCTGTGGATGGACATGCCAATCTCCATCGACGTTGATTTAATTGCACTAATGATAGGACTGCCATTAGACGGGGAAAATCCAACACAATACTTGGACAACAAGACTAAGGAAAAGGCATTGTCTGAGGAAATGAAGAATACATATGGGACATACAGAGGATCGAGAGGGATCATTATTAAGAGAATAAATGAACCAACAACCAGGATGGCGAAAAAGTTGATGGCATGCAAACTGCTTTGAAAATTTCGCAAGGAGGAAGTCCCAGTAGGAGTGGTAGCAGCAACCACACAGTGCGTGAGGGGCACAATGTTGAGTTGGAACCCATATTTGTTAAACCTATTCTTGGATGATTGTAAAGACACACAGGACTTATGAACATAATTTCACTACTCCTAGCTGATAGTATTGATAACATTGGTGGGATGGGGAGAGCCTACATATTCAACTTTCTATGACAGAGTGGGAAAATGCAACGCAACACATTATACTACATTATGGCATGCATCTGATGCCAAAACAAAGGAATGCTAATATGGATTTAGGCACGCAGGGACCCCAAGAAATAATGGTCGCCATTAATATGTTGTGTCAATGCAGAAGAGGTACAATGGGCAATGAAGGACTGACATGAGGAATGGCTGGTGCCAGTCATAACCAAACAAGTACCAAAAGACAAGCAACCAGAAGTTGGTTCGTCACAGACACCAGTAGGGAACACAAGAAAAGTGATGCAGGGCGCCAACGAAACACGGGGGAGAACAACATCAAAGAAAACAATTCATAAGAAGAATCATGGTCCCAAGCAAAAGGACAACACAAATAATGTTAATGGGAAACCCAGTAGGAAAGACAACTTCCCCACGCAGGAGGAACAAGCAAGGGGAGACATAGTAGGAACAAAAACCCCAACGATTACAGTCCAAATAGGGTCAGGGCCATCCAAAAGGTTGATCTTACAAACAAGAGGGGTGCAGAAGAAAACAAAAGCGCATAAAGATGTTCTAGAATACACAATTACGGAGGAAGATGCAAAATTGGTCGCGAAAAGGGTGAAAGTCTACACAACAGAACCATACGAAGACCCGGAGAAACAAAGCGAAAGAATAATGCAGGGGCTGACAGAGGTCAGACACATCCTAGAAGAGATACAAGAAACAAAGGCACAACACAAGGAAGAAGTACAAATGCAACAAACAATACAAGAAGAGGATAGGACAACGTAGAGCGACGAAGAAACAATTCAGATCATGGTGCAAGAAAGTGGAAGTTTCAATATTACACAAGACATGTTACAAATAGAGGAGGAAATGGCACATAAGATAGTTAAAGACTTGGAACAAATGGAGTTGGTACTCGAAAAAATACCAATGAAAGCGGTGTATAGGTTACAGGTCAACATTACACATGAGGTTCAGTCGAGAGCAAGAGTAGATGCAGTGAATTTGGAAGTTTCTAGAGATGCCAAGGACATACTACAACTAACGATGGAACAAATGTAGCTAGAAAAGAATGAGGAGAAACAACGCGTAGAAAAATTAGAACAAAAATTACAGGAAGTCTTCAAGAGAATTCCCGATAGCGCACAGGCAGCAGAAATCAACACAGAGGAACAAATAGAGAGGATAATGCAGATGATGGAGGGCTATAGGAAGGAGATAGGAGAATTAATTGAGAATCTTACATCAACAACCTCTCCCGAAGTCACAAGAGAAAGAGAGCAACATGCATCACGAAAAACAAACATCATTGCAGTAGAAGCAGGAGAAGTCACATAACTTTTTGAAAGGACTGCGCATATCTTAACAAGTCTTGAGGAAGATGAGAGGGTCCAACAACTAGATCAAAGATAAGAGAAAGCTAGTGTTGTAGTACAAGATTTGAAGCAACGACAAAAGTCCATGAGCATAATAGACAGGTTGAAATGCGCTTAAGAAATGAAGAACCTGCAGGATGAGTTGAAGGCCGCGTAGGAAAAAAAACAAGCAAGACAGGCTCAGTTGGAGCCACTCCAAGAACAAGCATCACATATGAATATAGAAATGGAGGCAGAGAAAGGAAAAATGGAGCAGGTACATATAGAAAGTGCAGAAATGTTGAAAGAACATATTACATCACAGATGGTAGAAGTTTTAATAGAGAGAAACGCACAAGTGAAAACAAAAGGAGAGGAACTAATAATAAATTTCCACACACTGGAGAAGGAAGTGCAGTAAGCACACACCACCCGAGTGGCTCGGGACGAGCCACATGAGTTTTGGGGGCCTTTTGGAGTAGGCTAGTTTGGGAAAAGATCGAGGATAACACAATGAACGAAGAAATTTTGGGCCAAGGGGGCAGCGCAGGGCTGAGATAGAGGAAAGGTAGCGCGACACAGTTTTGCGGATAAACGTACGAAGGGAGTTACAAAGTGGATAATTTTGTACACATAGAATTAGGGTTTTGGATGTAAATGTAACGACTCTTTAGCCACTAAAAAGTATAAATAGAGGTCTAGGAGGTACTAGTAGAGGTTGTTCGTGACTGAGAGATTGTGGTGGGTCTTGAGGGGTTTTCTGAACTTATTCTCTTAGTGTGTGAGGGTGTTTGGTTGAGTATGATCTGTGGAGGTCAATAATCTATGGTTTGAACATGGTTTCTGAGGGTTAGGTCGCAAGCTGTGGAGCTTGGTGAGGCCTAATCCTCCTTACAGATTACATTCCTATTACTAATGACTGATGTAATGCATGCAATGCTATTTTGAATACTGATGAATAAAATAGCCCGAAGAACCAAATATTTGCGGACGTAGCCCCAGGGGGGGTGAACCAAGGTAAAACATGTTTTATTGATGTGTCTGAATGGTTTATTTTATTGTTTCTACAATTTATAGTTAAGTTATGAATGGTTAATCTAGAGTATGTTAGCGCGCAACATGGATAATGAATGAATGGTATAAATGGTAATGAAACAATAGATCTAGATGAATGGTTATTAAATATGAAGAAAGGTGCATGTTAAGAGAAAATAGAGAACTCATCCACAATCCCTTCCATGACTGCAAACATATGAGTCTTGTGGTCGCCCATGAGCCATCTCGGGTGAGACTGTGGCATGAATTCTATGCGTGATGTTGCCTTTTGGTTTACCAGGAGGGCCGACAATTTGAGGGTTTTGTTGGAAACCTTAAATATCAGAACCCAGGTCATCCCATACATCCAACAGCGTCACACCCTAAAGGGTGATGTTTTGGCAGTTTGAGGAGGTCATTGGGTTGTTGAAGAGAGCGCTAGGCCTCCAAAGGCCATTTGTCATTATGCAATGTGTCTTACTTCTCTATCAATCATGGCAAACCATCTTCAAATATCACCACCATCATCAAAAACCTAGCCCTAGGGTGACGTCAAGCCCTCCAAGATGACATTTTGACATTTCAAGGCCAAATGTTAGGCTAAGATGAGATAGGCATCATCGTCCAAAGTCTGTTCTCTTGACTCCAAAGGAAACATTCAAGCTCTTGTTGCTCCGAATGTTTGGGTCATGGCATCCACCTTGTGGGCTTCAATCCTTAATGAAGGCCCAAGTTGGGCTTGTTCCTCCAAAACATCCATCAAACAAGGTCCTAAAAAGAAAGACAAGTGTGCCCTCCAAGGATATCAAGGCAAAGCATCATGGCAAGTAAAATCACATTTAATACAAGAGCCACCTAAGCATGTACATAAAAATCTACCTCATCAAATTAAACAAGTGCTCAAAGACACTATGAAATTTGCTAAGTTTAGGTATGGGATGGTTGACAAGGTGAACTAATGGGTGAGTCATTCCTTAAGTCAAGGAGTGTTTCCTAGGTGGACCCTCTCTAACCCATGTGAAGAAGATGAAGTGGATGGGGGTAATATTTTTGGGCATGGGGTTCATTACATACAAGGGTTCATAGTGTCTCATTTATGGGTGCCTTTGTAGAGGGTGTGTTGCACCTTCATTTTCAATGCATCCTTTTTCCAAGCCCATTTATTTTCCATTAATTAATTAAGGTCCATAATGACTGGGTACTCCAAATGGGTAATATAAAGCTTGGGTGGTAGTACCACAGTGTCACTTGAGGCGAAAGGTACATAAAGTGCCACAGGGGTAAAGCAAAGGTTGTAACGCATTTCAAGTAACCCTTTATTTATTGATTTATCTCAATTGGGGTTACTTTGATCTATTCATTTATGTTCATATCAATCTCACTTTTAGATAACTAGTTTCTCAAATTTATTAGTCTCTAGAAGAGTCTCTAATGACTGGAAGCTTACTCCAAATGGCACATGGTGATTTATCTTATGCCTTAGATAAATTAAAATTTTAATTGACTTATATAGCCTTCCACCACAACCTGGTTGGTGTAAATTGGAGGTCCAACTTGGACTGCAAAATTGTGTACAAGATAATTTTATTAACCTATATCACCATGAGTGATCATTTTATGTGCTTGCACTAGTCTAATTCTACATGACACAGTCAAGACAAAAAACACAATTCCATTCTCCCTAGTAGGCATCATTGGTTCAAGATTATATGCAAGGTTTTCATCATCAACAAGGGGTCAAGAGGGCGACAAAACTCTTGTTCCCCTCTTTTGTCATTATAGCACATGTTGAGTGCAAATCCCTCATTTTTTTCTATTTTGCAAATTTTGAAGTTATTTTAGCTCATCTCCCACACATTTCCCACTATGTTCCAACATTTTTGGCCCACTCAATGTTTTTGTGATTTTGTGCCCAATTTTGTCTTTCGATGTTTTTCTTAATGTTTTATTTTCCTATGCTACAAATACTTTCCAAGGTCCCACTAGTTATTCATTGGTTTGATACTTCACAGGTCCAACCAACTCTACATGACCCAATGTCATTTGGGCCTATTATTCGCCATTCCTAGGTATAACTAAGGAGATGACGCCTTCATGTTGCATACATGGAGTATCAAGAGGCAGATGAACATGCATGGTCGCCTATCGTACCACACATCACCACCTTATTGATGAAAACAACATCCACCACACCCAACTTGGCCCACAAAGGACAATAGGTCTTCTTCATGAGGTAACAATTCCGGAGTCATGGTAAGTGTCACCTTTAATACTTGAAGCATTTGAATATGTTTCATTAAAGATTCTCTTGATTATGGAGCATCTGCTTGGAAATTATGCTTTTTTACCATATTTCACCTTTGTAAGTGTCATGGTTTCCTAGTAAGTGGCCACCCTCAGGGAAAGGGTTGATACTGGGGGGTCTCCTTGAAGGGTCATCGTACCATTTTTCCACTCATACTTGCCACCTTCTATTACTTCTTCCCCTCTGTTTCCCCATCTTTTAGGTTTTCAGGCTTATTGACCCAAGAAGGGCATGTACCTCATTTCATGGGAAGAAGGGGCCACTAGGCTTGCAGGTGCCCTAGAAAAAACATCATGCAATAAAAGCTCACCTTAGGATCCCAAGGGCAACGAAACACCTCTCAAAAAAATGAGAGACCCATAAAATAAATAAGTAATTGATCAATGATGCTTTCCAAGGTAGAGTGTATGTGGGTTATGCATTCCCTTTTTAGTGCCCCTTATTGTCTTCAACTTGGAAAAGCATGGAAACCAAGGTAGAGCATATGTGGGATATTGAGAAATAGATCAAAGCCTTTGAGATTGATATGAACATAAATCCAACAACATGAGTAACTCCCCCAAGATGCATTGAAATGGGAGGAAAATGTCCACGATGACAATATTGATATATAGAATTTAAAAATAAGATTAATCATTGCAAATACTGTGGTCATAGTGCATGCATTTAAGAGTGAAGGGCACTACTTTGTACTCTAGGCATTTGATAAAATTCAAGTTGAGAATGTACCATATTATTTTGAGATACATGCTTTACTAACAAGATTGAATGCCAAGCATGAGAAAGGATTTGAGTTCCTTTGAGAATTTGCGTTTGATATTTAATGTATCAAAGAGGGATTAAATAAGGTTGTTGAAGTACTCAACAACAAGAATGTGTGCAATGCATGTTTTGTAACCAACATGTGCAAATTTGATTTGTATATAAGAGTTGTTAGGGATATTATTTAAATGGGCATTGCCTCTAGGTGAAGGAGGGAATGCATGTTTTTGTAACCAAAATGTGCAAAATTGATTTGTAGATAAGAGTTGTTAAGGCTCTTGTTTAAATGGGCATTGCCTCTAAGTGAAGGAGGGAATGCATGCTTTTGTAACCGACATGTGCAAATTTTTTAGATAAAAGTTGTTAGGGATCTTATTTAAATGGGAATTGCCTAAAGGTGAAGGAGGGAAAGCTTGATAAGTGGATGAAGGATACCAACTAGTAGTGGATGGCATTCTAATATGAAAAACTGAATGTATAATCATAACTCTTTTGAGTTGAGAAATATCATTTGAAGTAAATGCATAATGTGCCTTGATATGAATATCCAAGCTACAAGAAGGTGAATGCAACGGTGAAAAAATAATGCTTCTGGCATGGGATGGAGATAGTGTTGTTGAGCACATTTCCACATATAAGCAATGTCAACAAGATAAAGAAAAACATATACATATACTTAGTTTTTTATATTCCTTGTCTTGTCCATAATCGAAATGAAAAGTAGTAAGCATGGACTTCATGATTAGATCATCAAATATAGTGAGGTGACATGATGTTTTCATGGGGATGATGAAAAAAGGATAAAGGTTGCCCACTTTATTTCAATTTGGTCTATACATGATGTTGTTATCATTGTAGAAATTCTCATCAATGAAACGATCAAAATACATAGAGTGCTTAAGGCCATTGTCTTTGGTAGGGGCACAAAGTTCACCTTGGAATCCAAAATATTGTGTCAAGGCATTGGTACACAACTAAATTCTATCAAATTTTCTCACCATAGTTTGATGGACGAGTAGAGAGAGTCAAAAAAGAAAATAAGGACATGCACTACATCCATGTTATGGACAAACAATCTAAACGAGAATAGTATATGTGATTACATATTTTCAATGAAAAATTCACCAAATGGATGTCAATAGTGCCTTCTTAAATGGTGATCTTTGTGAATTTTTTTTATATGCAACAACCATTTGGTTTCATCACTTCTAACACTTCAAGTTTGGTATTCAAGTTACACAAGTCCTTTTATGGTCTTGAATAGGCACATAGGACTTGGTATGAGAAAATTATTAGTCACTCCTGGAAAGTTGATCTGAACCGGGGGGGTGATTAGTTTCCAATAATTGGTTGATTTTGTCACTCCTTCAAAAGGGTTAGTTATAGATCATTTTTCTTGAGCGATTTGCAATTAAAGGTAAAATTGAAGTCTTATAAGCTTGAATCCAAAGTGAACAAAACCTCCTTAGTTTTTCTTATGTGTTATATGTCATGCTTGAATTTAATATCCTATGTGTGGAAATCCATACAAAAGCAACAAAAGAACATAATACACATAATGTATATGACACTTCCCTTGATAACAGAGTTCACCTGATGTGGGCTACGTCTCCAGGTCATGCCCCAAAGCTTGACCTCTTTATTCTCCTTGCTGTAATGATGTCTCTTCTTTACAAGTTGTAAGGCCAAAGTCCCTTTTCGGTGACGACAACAAGAGATCGGAATGTGAAAAGGAATGTATACAAGCTTCACAAGTTCTCATGCTCATGAGGCATCCATGATGCTGACATGAAAATCATTCCTGCATACTTAATACATAAAAAGAGGAAGAATAAAAGATGACCCCCATCACCATGGAGCCATCAAGTGCCTTAGATATGTTGCTCAGATCCAAGCATATATATGCAGCCCATTAAAGGATCCCGAAACTACGATATTTAGAACTGCTTCGTTGGCCACTTATCATGCAAGTGCCACAATTTCTCTTTCACATGTAACTGATTGGTTTGATGTGGAAGAAGAGAATAAAATAAGAGATAGAAGGAATAAGTTGATCTTGTTGCCTTGTTGCAACCTCTCCATGCTCCTTCAGACTTGTAACATGCATGTTATGCTGCAACATTTAATGACAAAACAACATAATGAAAAGCATGCTTACATTGGCTTCTCCAGAATGTATCTCACTGATCTGAAGCTTTGCTGCAAAAACAGACCTCACCATTGGATTCACGTCGCCGAATTACCTAAAAACAACTGTCAAATCGTCTACATCGGACACAAGCACCTTTAGGCCTCCTCTGGGCTTATGTCTCGATTTACGGGCAACTCTGCAATTAATGCATCAGACTGCATCGAAATCCATGCCATCGTACTGCCTCGTACAGACTGGGCGTGTGCTTCTTCTCCCCCTAGAACTATGCAACAGTTGGTTTATATGCTAACCAACCGACAAACTAACCAAGTCCGACTGGTTAGCATAGTTGGTTAGCAGTCTAAGTTTGGGTGCTTTGGTTTGGGGAGGTCCCGAGGTCAAACCCACGGGCCTCCCTTTTTGGTGCATTGTTCCAATGATTGCTAACTTTGGTGGTCACTCTTATAAATTTGGTGGATATGCCATATATGACAGGACCTCTGCCAGATTTGGCGGGGTCTGTTTATATATATATATTTTGAATTTTGGTCACGGGCCCTCCTTTGGCATTTCGGGGGTGCCACATGGCACCCTTTGATTAGGCCACATGGCATCCTTGGATTGGCCCACCTGGCTGCCCAGTCATACTTCAATGTGGGCATGACGTCACAATGCTATTGGCCTAGTCGTACACAACCACGTGGCACTTCTGGAGGAAGCCACGTGTCTGTATGGACTGCACAACCACCTGCCACGTGTCTATACAGATGTCACGTCATCCTGCCATGTCACTGTACAGACTGCCATGTCACTGTACAGACTGTCACGTCACTGTACAGACTGTACAAAATGCCACGTCACTGTACTGACTGTACAGACTGCCACATGGCACAATCCGATTGGTCCATAGATCGACCCAAAAATGCCAAAACTGGGTGACATGTGGCAGCCTCTGGTGCTGCCATGTCATCATGTTGACATCATGTTGATGTCAGCATGCCATGTGTTGCCTTCCTGGTCCTACCATGTGTGTTGTACATATGTTGACGTCATGAGTACGGATGATGATGTCAAAGGTATGGATGCTGACTCATACCCTGCTGACTGGGCTAGGTTGACGAAAATTTTACTGCGAATATATTTCAATCCATAACTCCGTTTGACGAGCCATTTGTGTCGTTGGAAATATTGCGACACACTCTTCACGATCACGTCATTTTCACTGAGTTTTGGGAACTTTTAATTTTTTCCCTTTCTCTGCCTGCTAAGGCCATTTTGAGCCTCTTGGGACGCTTTTAAAACTTCTGTGATGTTCCCTAGATACATCCGGATCACGCCTCCCAACTGAAAGGAATTTTGGTCCCCAAAAGTCTTTACATTATAAGTTTCACATCCATTGGACTTACAATAAGAAACCCATACTCAAACTACCTTACAAGGTCTAACAATATCAACATGTGCCATAAAAGGAGTGATATTAACAATTATCACTTTTACATAATACTCTTCTATGGGATCTGAAACACAACATGTTATTTACAAAGATGGCCACTCTCGACTAACTCAAGGATTTTCCCCATTCGTTCAATCATTATGCCAAACATGTCCTCTTTACCAAGCTATCCTTTCTCTGGTAGTTGGTTTCCTCCTGGTGGTGGATTTCCCTGTAGCATTGCCTGACTGGCAGTCTCTCTTGGAGGTGTCTGTCTGGCATTCTTATTCCTCTTTGGGCATAGATATGGATGTAAGGCCCAACAAGTGGCCTCATGATGTCCATCTTTGCTATAATGATTGCAGTAGCTTTTCTCCTTCAGAGGTGCACTTCCCCTGCCCTTTTTCGTGTGTGGAAAGAAATCTTCCATCCTCATCCTTCTCCTGGTTTCCATAACCTTCTTGCACAAGGATTTTCTCTTCCAACACTAGGACATTGCGTGGTTATTCAATCCACAAAAAGTGCATGGTTTTTGATGCCACAAGCTCTATTTTATATGATTAACATGCTTATAATCAAATGACATTTTAGAGTTTCGATATTTCTTATACCTCGGTGAGTTTCCTCTGAAGTTAGACTAGCAAGAAGAGTTGGTCTCAACTCTACCATTGTGATGCTCATCTCTTCCTAGAGATGTCTCGAATCCTCGATCATGAGAATATGTGCTCTCGGCCTGCACTGAATCAATTTCATCTCCTGATGAACTATTGACTTCTGTAGTCTCAGTGACTATCCTGGGGTCTTCTTCCCAAATGGTTTTGGAGATTTCTCCAACATCCTTTGGGACATAGCCTATCCTGACATATCAAGGCCAAACCACTGCCTCGATGGGATCCACAATACCTTGACCATTGGTTCCAAGGCCTCCTCCTTCGTATCCCATTTTTCTCATCAACTTTAAGCCGATGCAAGAAGCATGTTGTTCAAGGATTTCAAAAGATTCATCAGCATTAATCAAGAAAGGAACTGCACATGGTTTAGTTACCTCCACCTCAAACTGAGACTCTTGGTCTACTTCTTGAGATGTGTCTAGTTGTTCATAGTGAGAAGGATCAGTGGAAGATGCTTCTAGGAATCCTCCTTGGTTTCTGGATGTCTGTCAGTCATCTTCACTTGTTTGAAAAAGTGTGCATGCAATTGTATTGCCATGCTCACTCTCACAACTGGTGAAGTTGCCATGGTCACAAGATGGTCTTATCACCATCTCATTCGTAGAGCCTTCCCCTGTCTGCATCTTCACGACTTGCAACTGCTCTTGCAACCTTTGGTTCTCTTCCTTTGCAACATGCAACAATGTATTCAATCCATCATTCTCTGCTTGAAGCATTTGGTTGAGCTCTTGAATCTCATCGAACCACAACTATTTTGGTGACCTTGCCATCCTCAGCTTCAACACCTGCAATCGGTATCAAGCCTGCTCTGATACCACATGATCTGAACTCGGGGGGGGTGATTAGTTTCCAATAATTGGTTGATTCTGTCACTCCTTCAAAAGGGTCAGTTATAGATCGTTTTACTTGAGAGATTTGCAATTAAAGGTAAAGTTGAAGTCTTATAAACTTGAATCCAAAGTGAATAAAACCTCCTTAGTTTTTCTTATTTGTTATATGTCATGCTTGCATTCAATATCCTATGTGCGGAAATCCATAGAAAAGAAACATAAGAACATAATACACATAATGGATATGATACTTCCCTTGATAACAGAGTTCACTCGATGTGGGCTACATCTCTGAGTCATGCTCCAAAGCTTGATCGCTTTATTCTCCTCGATGTAATGATGTCTCTTCTTTACAAGTTGTAAGGAAAAAGTCCCATTTTGGTGACGACAATAAGAGATCGGAATGTGATCAAGAATGTTTACAAGATTCACAAGTTCTCATGCTAACGAGGCATCCATGATGTTGACATGGACATCATTTCTACATACTCAATACATAAAAAGAGGAAGAATAAAATATGCCCCCCATCACCATGGAGCCATCAAGTGCCTTAGATCTGTTGCTCATATCCAAACATATATATGCAACCCATACAAGGATCCCGAAACTACGATATTTAGAACTACTTTGTTGGCCACTTATCATGCAAGTGCCACAATTTCTCTTTCACATGTAACTGATTGGTTTGATGTGGAAGAAGAGAAGAAAAAAAGAGATAGAAGGAATAAGTTGATCTTGTTGCCTTGCTGCAGCCTCTCCATGCTCCTTTAGACCTGTAACACACATACTATGGTGCAACATTTAATGACAAAACAACATAATGAAAAACATGCTTACATTGACTTATCCAGAAATTAGCTCACTGATCTAAAGCTCAACTGCAAAAAAAAAACCTCGCCATTAGATTCGCGTCGCCGAATTACCTAAAAATGACTGTCAAATCTTCTCCATCAGACACAAGCAACTTCAGGCCTCATCTGGGCTTTTGTCTCGATTTGTGTGCAACTCTACAATTAATGCATCGGACTACATCGAAATCTGTGCCATCGTACGACCTTGTATAGACTGGGCGCGTGCTTCTTCTCCCCCCGGAACTCTGCAACAACTATTTTATATGCTAACTAGCCGACGAACTAACCAAGTCCGACCGGTTAGCGAAGTTAGTTGGTGGTCTAAGTTTGGGTGCTTTGGTTTGGGGAGGTCCCGGGGTCAAACTTACGGGCCTCCCTTTTTGGCGCATTGTTCCAACGATTTCTAAATTTGGTGGTCGCTCTTCTAACTTTGGTGGATACACCATATATGACGAGACCTCCGCCAGATTTGGCGGGGTCCATTTATATATATATATATATATATTTTAATTTTGGTCACGGGCCCTCCTTGGGAATTTTAGGGGTGCCATGTGGAACCCTCTGATTGGGCCACATGGCATCCTTGGATTGGCCCACCTGGCTTGCCAGTGATGCTGCCACGTGGGCATGACGTCACTGCCCTATTGACCCAGTCGTACACCACCACATGGTGCTTTTGGAGGAAGCCACGTGTATGTACAGACTGCATAGTCACCTGCCATGTGTCTGTATGGATTCCATGTCAGTGTATGGAATTCCATGTCATTGTACGGACTGCCAAGTCAATGTACGGACTGCCATGTGGCACGATCTGATTGGTCCATAGATCGACCTGAAAATGCCAAAACTGAGTGACACATGGTAGCCTCTGGTGTTGCCATGTCATCATGTTGATGTCATGCTGATGTTAGCATGCCATGTGTCTCCTTTTTTCTCCTGCCAAGTGTGTTGTATGGATACTGACATCATCCATACGGATGATGACGTCAACAGTATAGACGCTGACTCATCCCTTGCTGACTGGACTAGGTTGACCAAACTTTGACTGCGGATATGTTTCAATCTGTAACTCTGTTTGACGAGCCGTTTGCGCCGTTGGAAAGCTTGTGATGCTCTCTTCGCGATCATGCCATTTTCACTGAGTTTTGGGAACGATAAAGTTTTTCCCTTTCTCTGCCTGCTGAGGCCATTCTGAGCCTCCTGGGACACTTCTAAAACTTTTTTGATGTTCCCTAGATCCCTCCGGATCAAAAGTGTTTTGAATAAGTGTCAACATGATATAGATATATATGTTTTTACTTTCAAGATGATGTCATCATAGTTGTTCTTTATGTGGACGATATAATTCTTACATGAAATAATATTTTATTAATCATGGAATTGAAGAATGATCTAAAGTAGAATTTTGAGATGACAAACTTCAGAATTTTACATTATTGTTTGGGTCTTCAAGTTTGGAATATAGTTGATGGGATCTTCCTTTCTCATCCTAATTATTCTTTGGATTTTCTTGCTCGGTTTCGCATGACTGATTGTAATCCTTTACCAATCCATTTCGTTCAAGAATCAAATTAACAGTTGATTGGGAATCGCCTCTTGTCGATGCCACTCTTTATCATCAACTTGTTGGTAGTTTGATTGATTTGACTCATAGAAGGCCCAATATCTCTTTTGATGTTAGTATGGTTTCTAGGTTCATGCAAAAGCCTCATGGAAGTCATTGGAAAACAACTAAAAGGATTCACATATATCTTCAAAGAAATCTCAATTATGGTGTTTTCTATTCTCATAAGGCTTCTATTTCACTTCTTGGTTATATTGATTTTGATTGGGCAAGAGATGCTACTAACAAGCACTCTATTGCAGAATATGTATTTCAGCTTGGTTTAGGTCCAATTTCTTAGTCCAATAAGAAGATGAGAACACTTTCTCTTTCTTCTTGTGAAGCATATTACATAGTAGCTAAGGAAGTAGCTAAAGAAGCAGTGTGGATCTGACATGTCCTTGCTAAGTGTGGACTAGTTGATAATGCACCTATTGAGCTTAGATGTGACAATCAAAGTGTTATTCATCTTGCATGTAATCTAGTGTATCACTCCAAAACCAAACATATCGGCCTTGATACTCATTACATTCAATACCTAGTTGCATATGGTGTTATTGGTTTAGAGTATTGTCCCATTGAACATCAAGTTGTTGATATCTTCACCAAGTCCATGACAGAGGCCAAGTTTATTCATCTTCGTAACTTAATGGGGATGTAGGAAGTTGTCATGAAGGGGGCATGTTAATCATAATACCATCTTCCTCCAAATGTTTTTTTATTCCTCTAGTCAACATTAAGGGGGAATGTAAGAATGTGTTTAATGTTTGTTTGATGACCACATTTACCATCTAAGAGTATATGTGATTGGTTAGAGGAATAGGAGATCATATCCCATGATGAATGTGGGATAAACTCACTTTACATATTAGTGAGTAAATAGGAGATCATATCCCATGATGAATGTGGGATAAACTCACTTTATAAATTAGTGAGTCAATGAAGAATAATATGCCCAACAATCTAATAATGCCTCATTGTGTATACAAAATGCCTTATCATAATGACAGGTAGTGCAACGATAAATGTAGCCACTTGAAAAACTTTGAACACATTCTTACATTCCCCCTTAATGTTGACTAGAGGGATAAAAACAAATTTGGAGGAAGATGCCATTATGATTAACATTCCCCCTTGATGACAACTACCCACATACCCAATAAGTTGTGAAGATGAAGAAACTTTGTCTATGTCATGGAATTGATGAATATATCAACAACTTGTTGTTCAATGGGACGTTAATCCAAATTAATAACACCATATGCAACTAGGTCCTGAATGTAATGGGTATCGCCGTCAATACGTTTGGTTTTGGAGTGATACACTGGATTATATGCAAGTTGAATAACACTCTGATTGTCACGTCTCAACTCAATAGCTGCATTATGAACTATTCCAAGCTTAGCAAGGACATGTCAGATCCACACTACTTCTTTAGCTACTTCCTTAGCTACAATATACCATTCTTCACAAGAAGAAAGAGAAAGTGTTCTCAAATTCTTACTAGACCAAGAAATTGGACTTGAACCAAGATGAAACACATATCCTGCAATAGAGTGTTTTTCAGTAGCATCTCCTACCCAATAAAAATCGATATAACCAAGAAGTGAAACATAAGCCTTATGAGAATAGAAAACACTGTAATTGGGAGTTCTTTGAAGATATATGTGAATCCTTTTAGTTTTTTTCCAATGACTTCCTTGAGGCTTTTGCACAAACCTCGAAACAATAAAACAAAGGAGATATCAAGCCTACTTTGAGTCAAATAAATCAAACTACCATCAAGTTGAAGATAGATAATGKCATCGACAAGAGGTGATTCAAAATCMAYTGTTAGTTTGACTCTTAAATGGTATTGGCRAAGGCTTATAAATCACTCATGTGAAACCGAGCAAGAATATCCAAAACATACTTAGGCTGAGAAAGGAAAATCCCATTATCCATATGCTAGACCTAAAGACCCAAAAAATAATGTAAAAGGCCTAAGTTTGTCAGCTCAAAATTCTACTTTGGATCATTCTTCAATTCCTTGATCAATAAAATCTTGTTGCCTATAAGAATTATATCATCCACATAAAGAAAAACTTTGATGGCATTGACTTGAAAGAAAAGAACATACAAATCTAGATTAGATTGACATTGCCTGAAACCACTTTTCAAGAAACAAGTATCAATTTTCTCATACCAAGTTCTACATGCATGTTCAGAACCATTCAAGGACTTGTACAACTTGCATACCAAACTTGAAGTGAAGAAACTAGATGGTTGTTTCATATAAATTTCTTCACAAAGATAACCATTTAAGAATGCACTCTTTTGGGGTAGCAACTGTAGGGTGGAGTCTTCTCAATCCCAGAAGAAACATTATCACTCACTATTCATGGGGCTTGGGAGCCATTTCTAACAACATTTCTAAAGCATGTGTTCTATGTCAGGGGCTAAGTATCGCTAAGGAAAGGAACATCACCAAACTGACAATCTTTGTCGATTCAATGATGGTGATTCGAGCGGTCATCAATCGATCCAAATCTAGAACCAATTCATTCAATGGGACAATACATCGTATCATTATGCTCAGTCAAAATTCTGATGAGATCAAGCTATACCATGTTAAACGACACCTAAATTATATTGTCTATCATCAGGCCAAGGTAGGAAATATATTAATCAAGGGATAAATGTTGGTTAATGGGGTGTGGGGGGCTCATGTATTGCCTTGATGTCCCTTCCACCTCTTTCGTTTCCTGCGCCCTTGAGCTGGTAGGTGCCGACTCTTGGGCGTCGAGCTTCCCTCTTTGCACATTTGGGGATTAAATTTCCCTGTGCAAACATTCATTTCGAGGTGTGGCGCTCTTATTTCGAAGCTGGATTGATGGGTTCCGTCATGGCTATATCATCTGTGCAGATTCATCAAGACTATGTCATTCATGGTGCAACAAGGGTTTCTTCCCTGGGAAAGATCGTGCTCAACTGCAAGGAGATACCATTTGTCAGGTTCTGAATCATTCGTTCTAGTCATTCAAATTCTGGGCAGTCTTTGTGCTTCCTCTGTTTCATTGAAGCATATGACAATGGGGCCTCTGTTCTGTTCATTTTATCAAGATCAGGTGTGGGAAAGGTTTGTGTCCATTCAAATATGTTTATTCTCACATGTGGTTTTTCTTTGACTATTGTTTGGGCCCGAGATCTGGGTATTTTTGGAAGCTGGGTTCTTCAGTCGGGGTTTTTGCAGCCTCCAACCATGGAGCCCTCCTGGAACGAGTTTAGGTAAGTGCTCATAAGACATGAGGAAATAACACAGTCTAATAGCTTAACTCTTCATCACCTCTCAAGCAAATTCGGGAATTTCGAGCAGGCCTTAGTCAACCTGACCATCTCCAAAAATCAAGAAACAGAGGTGGTTTTGACAGATCGTAATAGGAGGATGGATGGAATAGAGTCAAAATCCAACAGATTAAAGCTTATCTCAATACCCAACCTATGGTATTTTCATCTTACGTTCATGGAGGAATGCTTCCCAGAGAAGAAGGTTCCAACGGTGGAGCAAGCACTAGCGGTAGAGGCATTGCTCCTATGGAGATTAAGGAAGGAGTTCCTCCTATAGATCTTGAAATTCCAGACTCCATTTCATCCAATCAATGTATGTTTTTAAGTTTATTTGGTGTTTAGGAGGTTTTTACAAGGATATAATCAACTTTGATGAGCCTAGAAATAGTCTAAGCAGACACATTTTTCCTTTGACAAGATGGGAGCATCCTTTTGTAATGATTTTTCCTGCTATTTTCTTCGACACAACCCCTATTAATATAATTTAAGTTTAGTTATGGTTTAAAAAGAAGAAGAAGGCACTCTTGGCATCCATTTGGTGAATTTCCCATTGAAAAGATGCAACAAGAAAAATAGTTGTTCTTATGGTGTTCATTTGAGCAACTAGAGAAAAGCTTTCAGTGTAATGAATACTTTTTTTTTGTAGAAAGCCTTCTACCACTTGAGCCTTAATACTTTTCATTTTGTTCATCTATAATAAATTTTTTCTTATAGACCCATTTACATCCAACAAGATTCTTCCTAGGAGGAAGAGGAACTAAACCCCAATTGTGATTCTTAGTCAAAGAATCATATTCAACAACCATTGTTTTATCCCATTCCAACTTTTTTTTTAGCCTCTTTATAAGTGGAAGGATCATCTGTATTTAACACTTTTCTGCAAGAGAAAATTTTGATATAGTCATCTGAGTGTCAGATGGAATACCAACATCATAACCTATAGATTCAAGTGTTTTTCGTGCTCAAATAGGAAAAGAGTCAGTGGTATGATGAAAAACACTAACATCTTAAGAAGATTCAGGTAGATCACTAGAATCAATAATAGTAACAAAGTTGAGTACTTCTACACCACTTGAAGGATTATTTACATACATAAGGTCAACTGAAGAACTAGGTAAATTCAAGGCAACATGAGGTTTTGCAAAATTTGGTGATGTAGAGATTTCATGGAATTGTACATCTGTACAAATGATAACATCTTGAATAGATGGATCAAATAACATATGTGCTTTAGAATCCTCACTATAACATGTTAGTAACATTTCTTGTTCTGGGCACAAGAGTATTCAGGTCTGCAAGTTGCGCGAGAAGCACCGAAGCGCAGCACGGAAAAATCACGTTTCAGGCAAGCAAGTAAGCGGGCAAAATTATATTGTCGATGGTCCAGATTCACCCATAGGAGCAGATCGACGGTCAACAGGAAATCGCAGTTAGCAGAGTTGCGCCGAGATTAGCGCGATGGATAGTGCCTATATTGCATGCAGGAAAGGATAGCAGTCGTCCATCCAAAGGACGCGTGGCGCGAGATCTAATCACGACGGCATTTCGGCATTCGGGAGTTCAAAGGGTGAAGGTTCCATGTCGTTCTACATCTCGAAACCCGGAACCCCGAAAGCGCCCAAAGTCGGGCCCGCAGTATCACGGAGCAGTCTTAGCCGTCCATCCAAAAGGAACACGTCGTGCGCGATTAGGCCCCTCGCCTTTTCTCCCATCGCGACTCCGACGCACAAGGAACAACTCCTTCATATCCCCGAAATGCGAAGTGCCAGGAGCGTCTAGGACCCGAGCCCACAATATCACCGAGTGAGTTCAGGACCGTCAGATCTGAGAAGGACGCTTGGCGCCAAATTAAGCCATCTCGGTGTTTTGCTCATCGCGACTGTGATGAGCAAGGATCAGCCCCTTCCTATTCATGAACGTCGAAAGCATCTTTGAGAATAAATGCAGGGTCATAGCCCGTGGTCACTTGGAAAATAAAAAGAGCTATGCAAGAGGGGCCAAAGGCGTCGGGTTCAGTCACAGAGGGGATCATCGCGATCTCCAGGTGCCATCGGATCTGATCTCAATCCTGTTTCTCACTTGGAGTAAATGAAGGTGAGAAGGGGTGGTTGAAACCTCTCCTCATTCATTAAGTGTAAGGTATGGAGGGTCTGGCAAGCTGTCTTCCTGAGAGGGTCCTGTGTACCAATTTTTTTCCAAAGAAACCATGCCGAGTCCTCGACTAGCCAGAGAGGTCTGCACACGCTAACTCGACATTTAATGGCTCAACTACTCCCCTTGCAGGAGCCATGCGTAGTTAAGGTGGCGTCTGACGAAGAATATCCGTCTGAATTTGGCCGAAGGGACACCAAGCCTTGGGTGACTGAGCACGCCTCTGTTAGGCGAATTTTTCTAAGTATATAGACTCAGTCTTTGTATTTTGTAAGCATCAGAGGGTTGAGCAAGGCTCCCGGTTGTAAAACTTTAATGAAGCACTGTATTCTGGTTATGCATGGACTCTTGAGATTTATTGCCTTATGAATGTCAGTTTCTTTCACGTCTTTGTTTACACTGTATTAGAGCAACTCGAAATTGGAGGATCTAGTTGAGTCGTGACTGTTATAGGATGATGTAGGTTGGATCACTATAACAGTTGCATTGTTTCTAATTGGTCTCTATGATTTTCTTAGCACTGAACGACTTGGAATTGGAGGATCCAGTCAAGTCTCCCTTTAAGTTTCTCGAAGCCCTGAACCAAGAGGATCTTGCATTCAGAGTTTTTCTTCTACAAACTACTGAAAGGTCTGTTGCCTGAGGTAGTTTGTTCACTCCTCTCACCAAGTCTTCAACCTGTTCATCTTTAAATCAACTCACTGACTGAAGTTAGATCAAGACCTCCTTTGTTCCTTACATACCAGACCCAGTCCCTGAGTTGGAGTGATATCTTCCCGAGTCTCTACCCATTCGATCACCCATTACAAACTATCGTGACATAAAACTGATGGGCGTTGGGCTCTGCTCCTGCAAGCAATCCAGAAGTGACTTCTGACGCCGTTGCTGGGGACGAAGTTGAAGATTTTCCCCGAGATTGAACAACATTGAGCCTCTAATTCTGAAGGTGCATCAGGTATCAGAGCCTTTAAAGATTGCTACTGTGCACCTGGCGACTCCATTGTGACGACTCCATTGTGGCAAACCTGCCATGTTAATTGTGGCTTTTAGAGGCAGACACACGCGGTCTCATCCACAACTGCCTCTAGCTACACCTGAAACTGATCTAGAGGTGGTTCTCAGAAAAGGAAAGGCCTCTGAAGAAGAAGCTTCCATTGCTGAACCAGGTAATCCACCATCTCTTTCTGTAGGAACTCCGTTTTCTCCCCCTCAGTTTCTTAACAGACCTCTTTTTGAGGTTTCCCGTTTCCTGAATTTTGGGAGTGTTCCTGCCGAGTTTTCCCCTCCTGGTCTGGGATTGGAGGGAGAAACCCTTGTCACTCCCCTCTCCTATGAAGCTATACTTTGGCGTAGACCCAGGACTGCAAAAGATTTCCCCACTCCTATCTTTGCCACTCCTCCTCTTGTTACTGTTGCCACTCCTGCACAAAGAGGAGAATCTGTTGATTTGAGCCCGTTAGCCTTCTCTTTAAATACCATTTTGTTTCCCATTCCACTTCGAGACTCATTCCCAGTAGCCCCTTCGTGAACTCCTTCTCCTCCAAATTCTCCTCCACCTAATATTCCTATGGCTGGTGCTAATCCCCCTCTAAATAGAATGGATGCCATAGTTGCTGCCAGATATGCTCCCTTAATCCTACCCCATCCTATGAATCCTCTCCCTGCTGGAGATTACTTGAAGTATATGCCCAAGTTCACTGGGGAAGGGGACATAACCGCGAAAGATCACCTGGCTGCTTTCTATAGTTATGCAGATAACTTGAACATTGAAAATGAAGATGTCTGGATGAGAGTATTTGTCCAGAGCCTGAATGGTGAGGTGAGGAAGTGGTTTAGAGGATTGGCCCCCGGATCTATCGCTGGGATCGAAGCCCTGGATAGTGCTTTCCTGAGGCAGTGGGGAGATAGGAAGGATTTCACGTATTACATGACAGAGTTCGGGTCTTTGAAGAAGATGGAAGGAGAGTCTGTCTCTAACTTCTCCAAAATATTCAATAAGATGTATAATAAAATTCCTGCCGAAATAAAACCCTCAGAAGCCTCGGCCAAGATTTCTTATGCTAGTGCGTTTGGCCCCGATTTCTGTCTTTTATTGAGAGAAAGAAGAGCCACCTCCTTAGCTCAAATGCAAGATGCGGCCATAGAAGTGGAATCCAATGTATTAGCAGTCGATAGACTGAGGAACAAGGCCGACGCAGACAGAAGAAAGGGAAGATCGGAAACCTCAACTTCTGGCCCATCGGTGCCCCACCCTCAAGTGGATGAACTGACCAAGATGGTGAAGTCTCTGTCTGCAGAGATGGAGAGAATGAAGGTGGTGGGGAGGCAAGCATACAAGGGCCCTCAAAACACCGAAAACAAAGGAGGTTTCAGGAGGCCAAACAACATTACTTCGCCGACTGTACAAAGAGAGAGGGGAAGAGACAGAGAAGACCAGAAAATTCAGGCCCCTTTTCAAAACAATTTTGTGGCCGAGGGGGAAGAAGGGGAAACAAATGAGCTTGATCCTGAAATCCATTGCTGCGGGGACACTCCTCCTTTTCCTCATCTCACTCAATCAACATACGAGGAGTCTCTCATGGACAGTCAACTAAATGAACTGAGCAAGGGAGACAAGGCTAGTGGCAGCCAAGGCATGTATGATCTGAGGTCTAAGAAAAAGACAGTAGCACCTGATGTTGCTGAGCAGTCCACTAGAACAAAGAAAACTGCTAATGAAGTAACGGACAATCACAGAGGTAAGAAGCCCCGACCCCTCTCTCCCATAGTCCAGAGTCATGTTCCCGAAATAAGAGAAATTTCGAAGCTTACATCTTCTTTTAATTTCGAGAATGAAATTCAGAAGATCAGAATCCATGTGCCCCTAACTGAATTGATTAAACATGAAGGGTTCAAGAAACGCTTCTCTGAGATTTTATAGTCTAAGGTCTCATGCCTTCCCACAGACTCCATCAATTTGCAAGATGAAAAGCCTGCAGTTATTCTAGGTCCTATGGTAGAAGACAAGAATGATTCATCCCCTCCCTTCTACATTTCCTTGAACATACATGACAAGGTACTGCACAACTTCTTGATGGATTCGGGGGCTTCTCACAACCTCATGCCCAAAACTGTCATGGAAGAATTAGGGCTAGAAGTCACCCGAGCCTATCATGACCTCTATTCCTTTGACTCCAGAAAAGTTCAATGTCTAGGAGTTATCAAAGACCTGGTCATGACCTTGTTTCAGTTGCCCATGAAAAGTGTGGTCATGGATATTGTAGTGGCTGATGTCCCCCCCAAGTTCGGTGTGTTGTTATCAAGATATTGGATAAAAAGACTAGGGGGAACTTTGCAGATGGACCTCACATATGCTACTATCCCAGTGTTTGGAGGAGAACATAGGAGGCTATACAGGGAAGCCCAACTGGCCTATATAATCAGTGATGAGGCCAACCCTACCAACCATCCCATTTTTGCCTTGGATACTGATTTAGGTTCCAGTGTACTACAACTCACTAATGCTCCCGAGCCTCCTCTAAAACTCAGAAAGCCGCCCACCACTTCCCATAAATTTCCTCCCTCCATCACCCCCATCTGGAAAATGTTCTTTGATGGAGCCTTTTCTAGGGAAGGCGCTGGAGCGGGGGTGTTTTTTGTGTCACCTGCTCAGGAAACCATGTCTTTGTCATACAAACTAGAATTTGAAGCTACTAACAATGTGGCAGAGTATGAAGCTCTTGTCCTAGGATTAAGAGCCGCAAGGGAAATGGGAATTCAGGAAGTAGCAGTGTTCGAAGATGCAAAGTTGGTGGTCCAGTAGATTAGAAACGCTTATCAGGCTAAGCATCCTCGACTCAGAAGATACATAAACGAGGTATGGGACTTAATTGACAGTTTCTTCTTAGCATTCAACATTTCTTTTGTCCCAAGAGAGAAGAACACAGTGGCAGATTCCTTGGCTACTTCAGAAAGCAATTTTAAAGTTCCCTTGCCGCCCAAATTTAGATATGATGTGGAAGTAAAATACATGCCTTCCATACCTGACAACGTCAAACATTGGAAGGTATTCGGGGATGATCTCGAGATCCAGAAATTCTTGGAGACTGTCGAAGGATTTTCAGAGATGCATATCGACCAAGACTCTGTCTCTGAAGAAGAGCTTGATGGGGGTAAGTTTCTGAGTAAAATAGCAGAGCATAACATTGTGCAGCTCCCCAACAACCATATTCCAAGGGGACTGGTTCCTTTGGAAAGGATTTTTGATAGAAATGATGTATCATTAAAAGGGGAAATCTCGAAGGACGACACTGGTACTATTCAGTGCAACATTGGCACTGAGAGTGAGCCCAAGTTTGTCAAATTGTCAAGAAGTCTGACAAAGGAGCAGAGGTCTGAATACACTGGACTTTTGAGGGAATTTGCTGATGTGTTTGCCTGGACCTATGAAGATCTCAAAATGTATAACACTTCTGTCATTGAGCATAAAATCCCGTTGAAAAGGGAGGCAAAGCCATTTAGGCAGAAGCTGAGATAGATCAATCCTATGTTGCTGCCTAGCATGGAGAGGGAAGTGAAGAAGCTGCTTCAAGCTTAGATCATTGTGCCACTAAGATATTCATAGTGGGTGGCCAACTTGGTACCAGTAAGGAAAAAGAATGGAGAAATCAAACTCTGTGTAGACTTCAAAAACCTGAACAGGAGCTCACGAAAGGATAAATACCCCTTACCAAAGATGGAACATATACTGCAGAGGGTAACAGGAGCATCCAGGATGTCCATGATCGATGGTTTCTCTGGCTACAATCAAGTCTCTGTTCTTCCTGAGGACAGGGAAAAGACGACATTTACCACTCCATGGGGCACATTCATGTATGCCAAGATGCCTTTTGGATTGATGAATGCGGGGGAAACGTTCCAACGTGCCATGTACATAGCTTTCATTGGGGAAAAGATAGATTTGTGGTCGTCTATCTGGATGACATCACAATATTTTCAAAATATGATAAAGAACACTGTTGTCATCTCAGGAAGGTTTTCCTGAAATGCAGGAGTTTTGGCATTTCATTAAATCCCAAGAAATCTTTGTTTTCCATGCAGGAGGGAAAGTTAATAGGCCACATAGTATCAACAGAAGGAGTCAGGATCAACCCTAGCAGAGTTGAGGCAATACAAGCCTTATCAATCCCGAGGTCCAGGAAAGAGGTCCAATCTTTCCTTGGTAAGATTAATTTTCTGAGGAGGTTTATTCCTAACTTCACTGAGGAGGTAAAACTTATAACAACCATGTTAAGGAAAGGAAACAAAGTGATGTGGACTTCTGAATCGCGAAATTCCTTTGAGCACATAAAGAAGGCCCTGATTGAAGCCCCTGTGCTTATCAGTCCCGATTACTCAAAGGAGTTCCTTATTTTCTCCTTTGCCTCACTTGACACGGTGGCCGTTGTTTTATTACAGACAAACAAGGATGGGCTAGAGCAACCTATTGCCTATTTCAGCCGAGCATTGAGGGATGCCGAAGTCAGGTATGACACTATGGAGAAGCAGGCCTAAGCCCTGGTAAAGGCTCTCAAGGCATTTAGAATCTATGTCCTGCAATTAAAAGTCATCGCTTATGTCCCCTCAGCTGCTGTTAAAGACATTCTTATTCAAGCTGACATAGATGGGAGGAGGAGTAAGTGGATAGCCAAGATTCTAGAATTTGACTTGGAAATAAAGCCTACCAAATTGATCAAAGGTCAAGGTTTAGCCAAGCTGTTGGCTGAAGCCAATTGCCAAGCTTTGGGGGTAAGTTTCATCAACGAATGCTCAGGAATTTAGTAGGGTCGGCTTTCTAAAATAGACCCTCAAAGGGAGCCCCCATTGGCTCGATGTCCCTGGTATAAGGATGTCATATACTTTCTGCAAGAGTTGCGACCTCCAGACGACCTGCAAAGAAACAAGGCAAAAGCTCTGAAGCTCAAAGCAGTCAGATACTGCCTTATCGATCAAGTTCTTTATTGGAAAGACCCCCTGGGGTTGCTTTTGAAATGTGTAGATCTGAAAGAGGATGACAGGGTCATAGTTGAATTTCACGACAGCCTATGTGGAGGGAATCATTTCTGGAAAACCACAGCCTACAAAATCCTCAGGGCTGGGTACTACTGGCCCACCGTATTCATTGACGTCTGCAGAAGGGTCCAAGCTTGCACCAAATGTCAAAGATTTGCAGGAAAACAACAGCTCAAGTCTCTGCCGTTAAATCCTGTGGTTGTTTCAGGACCTTTCCAACAATGGGGCCTAGATTTCATTGGAGAAATTCACCCTACTTCCAGTGGGCAGCACAAATGGATCCTGACTGCTACCGATTTCTTCACCAAGTGGATTGAAGCTATCCCCACCAGGAGTGATTCCCACAAGGTAATCATTGGATTCCTGGAAGACCTCATCACAAGATTCGGCTGCCCAAGTAAGATTGTCACTGATAACGCAGCCTCTTTCAGGGCTGAGCCGTTAGCCAAGTTCTGTGAGAAATTCAGGATCAAACTGATTCACTCCACCCCATACTATCCCCAGGGCAATGGTTTAGTGGAGTCCTCCAACAAAATCCTGATAAGGATCATCAAAAGATTGTTGGAAGACAACAAGAAGGCCTGGCATTCAAGATTGAAATTTTCTCTATGGGCCGATTGAGTGGCTACGAAGAGATCTATAAGTGTCTCTCCTTTCCAATTAGTCTATGGAGAAGAGGCTGTTTTCCCTTCTCATTTAGCCATTCCTTTAGTGAAATTCCTCCAGGATCATCAAGAAGAGCCTGATGACATGATCAGAAGAATTCATCAGCTAGTGGAGGTCCAGCAGGCCAGGGAGCAGGTAATGGGCAGAATTCAGGACCATCAACAAAGGATCAAGCAGGTTTTTGATAAGAAGGCCAAGAAGGAAGAGTTTCGGATAGGAGACTTGGTACTGAAATGGGATGCTCCTAAACAAGATAAAGGCAAGCACGGAAAATTCGAAGCCCTGTGGATCAGGCCTTTCAAAGTATCCGAAGTATTCTCGAATAACACCTACAGGGTATGGGATTTGAAGGATCAAGAAGTTTTCAATGGCCCTATGAATGGGCATTTCCTAAAAAGATTTTTCTCTTGAGCCGCACATGGCTCTTTCGCGGTTGTAAATATTGTTTTTCTTTCTGTATTTAAGTTTTAAATAAATGACCCCATAACCCAACAACAAGGCACTGGAGCTGAAAAATGAGTCCTTAGAGCATCACAGGGACGACTCTATCCCCCATGGACCCTAATGTTAGTAACATTTCTTGTCCTGAGCACAAGAGTATTCAGGTCTGCAAGTTGTGCGAGAAGCGCCCAAGCGCAGCACGGAAAAAACCCGTTTCAGGCTTCCAAGCAAGTAAGCAGGCGAAATTATATTGTTGACGGTCCAGATTCACCCATAGGAGCAGATCGACGGTCGGCGGGAAATCACGGTTAGCAGATTTGCGTCGAGATTAGCGCGATGGATAACGCCTATATTGCATGTAGGAAAGGATAGTATCTATCCATCCAAAGGACGTGTGGCACGAGTTCTAATTGCGACAACATTTCGACATTCGAGAGTTCGAAGGGTGAAGGTTCCATGTCGTTCTACATCTCGAAACCCTGAACCCCGAAAGCGCCCAAAGTCGAGCCCGCAATATCACAGAGCAGTCTCATCCGTCCATCCAAAAGGAACACGTGGTGTGCGATTAGGCCCCTCGCCTTTTCGCCCATCGCGACTCCGACGCACAAGGAGAAGCTCCTTCGTATCCCCGAAACGCGAAGTGCCAGGAGCGTCCAGGACCCGGGCCCGCAATATCACTGAGTGAGTTCAGGACCGTCAGATCTGAGAAGGATGCGTGGCGCCAAACTAAGCCATCTCGGCGTTTCGTTCATCGCGACTGTGATGAGCAAGGATCAACCCCTTCCTATTCACGAACACCGAAAGCGTCTTTGAGAATAAATGCAGGGTCACAACCCGTGGTCACTTGGAAAATAAAAAGAGTTGTGCAAGAGGGGCCAAAGGCGTCGGGTTCAGTCACAGAGGGGATCATCGCGATCTCCAGGTGCCATCGGATCCGATCTCAATTCCATTTATCACTTGGAGTAAATGAAGGTGGGAAGGGGTGGTTGAAACCTCTCCTCATTCATTAAGTGTAAGGTATGGAGGGTCTGTCAAGCTGTCTTCCTGAGAGGGTCCTGTGTACCAATTTTTTCCAAAGAAACCATGTCGAGTCCTCGACTAGCCAGAGAGGTCTGCACACACTAACTTGGCATTTAATGGCTCAACTACTCCCCTTGCAGGAGCCATGCGCAGTTAAGGTGGCGTCTGATGAAGAATATCCGTCTGAATTTGGCCGAAGGGACACCAAGCCTTGGGTGACTGAGCACGCCTCTGTTAGGTGAATTTTTCTGAGTATATAGACTCAGTCTTTGTATTTTGTAAGCATCAGAGGGTTGAGCAAGGCTCCTGATTGTAAAACTTTAATGAAGCACTGTATTCTGGTTATGCATGGACTCTTGAGACTTCTTGCCTTATGAATGTCAGTTTCTTTCACATCTTTGTTTACACTGTATTAGAGCAACTCGGAATTGGTGGATCCAGTCGAGTCGTGACTGTTATAGGATGATGTAGGTTGGATCACTGTAACATTTGCATTGTTTCTAATCGATCTCTGTGATTTTCTTAGCGCTGAACGACTTGGAATTGGAGGATCCAGTCAAGTCTCCCTTTCAGTTTCTCGAAGCCCTGAACCAAGAGGATCTTGCATTCAGAGTTTTTCTTCTACAAACTACTGAAAGGTCTGTTGCCTGAGGTAGTTTGTTCACTTGTCTCACCAAGTCTTCAACCCGTTCATCTTTAAATAAACTCACTGACTGAAGTTAGATCAAGACCTCCTTTGTTCCTTACATACCAGACCCAGTCCCCGAGTTGGAGTGATATCTTCCCGAGTCTCTACCCATTCGATCACCCATCACAAACTATCGTGACATAAAACTGATGGGCGTTGGGCTCTACTCCTGCAAGCAATCCCGGAGTGACTTATGACACGAACATAACCAACAAAAACACATTTATGAGATTTTGACTCTAGCTTCTTCCATTTTTCATTAAGAATATGAGCTCAACACTCACAACCAAATACCTTGAAATTGCTAATATTTGGTCTTCTTCCACTCTAATTTTCTATAGGAGTAAGTTGAAAAATTTCTTTAGTAGGAACCTTGTTCAAAATAAAATTTTCACAACAAATTGCTTGAACCCAAAATCTTTTCTCGAGACCTTTGAATGCAACATACATCTATCCATTTTAGCTAAAGTTCTATTTTTCGTTGTTGCAACCCCATTTTTTGGAGGTGTGTAAGGAACACTCCTTTAATCTTTAATGCCATGCTTTAATAAATATGCTAAAAATTCATTTTTAGTGTACCCCCCCATTATCAATACAAAGAGGATTAATACATTTTTTCATATTATTTTCTAAGTATGGCTTTAAATTCTTGAAATACAACAAATGCTTAACTCTTATGCCTCAATAAATATCCAGGTTTTTCTACTGTAATCATCAATGGATGTGATCAATTAGAGAACACTTGATAAAGAGGGAGTCTCAAGAGGACCACATATGTCACTATGAACCGACTACAACTATTCTTAGGCATGCCAATCTTTATCCTTTTCAAAAATTTCCCTATAATGCATGCAGACGACACAACCTTCACAAACACATTTAGTGGAAGAAATGGGAGGTAAGCCATGTACCATCTTAAAAAAAGTTGCATTTTACCCAATTTCAAGTGACCTAATCTTTCATGCAATAACTTACTTTGTTCATCATCATGTGAAACATAAGAATAAAAAGGTTGTTTGTTGGATGATGAGAAACTAGTAAACTTAAACTAACCAACATCATGATCAACAGGGCCAAATGAAACAATTTTGAATTCATTGTTAATATGTTTTAAGACATATCTATCAAGCCAAGATTCAAAATTATACCCTTTTTGACAAACATGATTAACATGAAGTAAATTGATGGGCATGTATTTAGCATGAAACACATCTTCTAGTACACCATTAGGAACATCAACATTGCTAGACCCAACTATTGAAAGATTATTATCATCACTAATTGAAACTTTCTAGGCCAAATGATTTTATTTTTCATAGGAGGAAAACAAGGAAGCATTACCAATCATGTGATTGGAGGCACTTGAATCCAAGATTCATTACAAAGAAGAGTAGATGGATTTAATCGGTTGAGTTGAATAGGTAGTAAGAGCACCCTATTTTTCTTTAGAGGTTTTATTCTTGGATTTAGAAAGCTCATTGCACCTCTTAAAGCAATTATTTTCAACATGATTGATCTTTCCACAGTACTTACATGGTTTCCACTCTTTCTTCTGTGAAGCACCTACATTAGCATCATTAGAAACCTTGTTTGAAGTGTTGGGAACATTAAGTTTATTGTCCCTTCTATGACCTTTGTATGGATTATTCTTTCCATGAGCCAAACGTACCTTCCCAACAACAATTTGACCGGATGATAGTAGCTGAGACGAACAAAGTTCGTCACGCACAAATAATCCAAAATATCTGGAATATAGTAATCAAATCCATATGGACAATTATATATGTAATAAGAATGAATAATAAGATATAAGATGATTACAATTGAGAATGAGGGCTCGTTAATATACCCACTCAGGGGTGCCCTTTGTTGGTTGTGGA
>ML798498.1:0-13436 GCA_009831015.1 Picea engelmannii | reverse complement strand
AATCAATACAAAGGAGGTCCATACATTCCACATGCAAAGGAGGGAAAATATTACTTGGGAGAAGCTATATGTTGATTTTAACCTTGTACAATTATTTATTGCAAACATATTTTTAGTAAAAGAACATAAAATATACAATGGAAAATACACACATTACACAAAGATTTTTCCCCTGGAAACCCAAACTGGGAAAACCAACATATTATATATTCATCATCTCATACATTGTTTACAATACAATATACATATAAGAGCCAACAACATCCAAAGCCCTAATCGAAGGACCTAGTGTTGGATCATGTTGTCATTGATGCCAATGGTTTGATTATTTGGGAGATTGTTGGATCATATGTCATTGATGTAAATGGTTTGGTTTGATTGATGTCATTGATTGATGTCAAGTAATTGATTGATTGATGATTGTAATTCATTGATATGATGCACTTAATGAGAATGATATATGTCCAAGTGGAAACCAATTGATAAAGATGGATCAATGAGTTGTCATTGATACATGATGCATAGTTGATATATATGATACAATGGTGAATTGATTCACAAATGGATGAACTCCAAAGTGGTCCCGTTATGGTTAAAGCCCTCATAGGAAGATGCTTTACATAATGCGTTATCCTAGAAGAACGGTTGGAGGACCCATGCTTATATGTGGATTAATGAGATGAAGATCAATGAAGTTGTTGGTGAAACTATCCTAGATGGATAGTGCTTGACATGCCATTTCCGGTGGTATGTGGTATGTCACATAACTCCTCACGGTTTGAGAGTTATGGCTCTACGAAGTTGAAGGACCCCTATATGATGGCTTGAAGCCCCAAAAGGTCAAAGAAGTAAAAGTGCTTGAAAAGAAGAAATCATTATTTAAATGATAAAGCAAAGTGACAAAATCAAGATGGATTATTTAAATGATAAAGTAAAGTGACAAAATCAAGAAGGAATATTTAAATGATAAAGTATTGGAGAACTTTCTATTCATGGAAAGTGGTTAACCCTAAAATAAGGAAAATAGGTTAAGTGACCTAGAAATGGGTTAAGTAACCTAAAAATGGGTTAAGTGACCTAGAAGATGAAAGTATAAATAAGAAGCTAGGATCTCTTGTAAAATGTACATGTGGTGAGAATCCTTGTGGATCAATGGAGAGCTTCTAGTGAATATCTTTTGGAGTATTGATGCAGAGCTTCTTGTGAGAGAATCTTATTGGTGTGGATCTCTTGAGCATGATTGAAGATCTATTCTGAGGAAGAGAGCGAGAGGAGGATCTCATGGATGCATCAAAGTTTCGGGAATGTCAGAGATCTTGACGGTAAAAGTCTCGGATTCACAAAAAACCCTATTTTCTGAAGCCCACACGGGCTCTCTGTTTATAGGGCGCGTGTACACACGGGTTGGCTGTGTATAGGGTGAGTGTACACGCGGGATGACCGTGTACAGGGAGCGTGGACTAAATAACCTCATGGAGATTTGTGTTTGAGCTGGTGCCAAGCTCTTGGATGATGAGGCAGGTTCCAGATCTGCATTCTATGGCCTCAGATTTATCACTAAGACACTTGTATGGTTACATTATTGTCTTGATAGATACTATTGTTTGATATGTTGTGAATTCTTAGGGAATTCTTGGTATGAATTCTATGATGTGGCTCAGTTTGGTTGATTTGGTTGATGGAGTGAGCAAGACTCTTGTGATTTAGTAGTGACATGATTGCTATGGTATACTAGTTCTTTATACATGATTGAGATAACATTCATATTGATTTGTTATGGAGCATGAGCAAGCTATTGGAGAGCTTGGATGTGTTGTGACTGGATATGGGTCAGTTTGGACAGTGGAAGACAGAAGAGAAAGTGATTGCAGGTTGTAGAGGATCTGAGCATGTGAAGCAAAGCAAAACCCTAGTTGCTCAAGAGCATACGCTTGTTACATTATACACTGGCCGTGTTCACACGCAGGTTGTAGTGAGCCAGGGCGCATTCACACGCGGTCTGCATTACTAACAGGTCGCGTACCTGTTGATAGATTGATATATGTTGAGGATTGTTGCCTCATCTCAGTTGGTGTTGAGAATGTAAGTTGAGTCTTGCATATAGAGTTGGTTCTCTTGTAGAGTTGTACTCTATTTAGTTGTTGCTGATAAACCCCAAGGATTGTAGTCCGTAATAAAAAGAAAATTGTACATATATCTTGTGCTCTTTGTGTCCATTGTGATGATGACTTGTTGATGATATATTGCTGATATATGTTGCTGATATGTGCTCACATCTAACTAGTTATAAATGATAGCAATGGGTAATGAATAAATGTTGAATGCTAATTGATGAGTTTTGTGAAAGAGGGAAGTTTTGGGAAAAAGAGCCCCACACTCATTCACCCCCCCTCTAAGTGTGGTAGGTGTGTCCAACACCTGGATTAGTCAACAACCCTAATTCCTTAATTGAAAATAGAAAATCATTGACGAAAAACCATGTGTCGAAAAACTGCCCAACAATGGACATGCAAATTGAGGCAACACAAAAATCAAGGCAAAAAAAGGTGACACGTTTCACGATGCCAAAAACAAATCCGAAGGCATTGCCCCCAAACCCCCATGCAGGGGGGATATCGCCCCCCTGCAACCTTCAAAGGGGGGGCCGCAACACCCTTGAACTCCCATGCAAGGGGGCTATCGCCCCCCTGCAACCTTCGAAGGGGGGGGCGATTCCCCCCCCTCAAACCCCCTTGCACGATCGATGCAACATATCAGACACTACATGTAGTCATGTAAAGAATATAACACATACCCAACATTCTTCCACTTGTTGTTTTCTTTGCATACAAGGGGTTGCAGGGTTACATAGTCAATAATCTAGGGTAGAAATGCCCATATATCCTCTGCACCAAGTGAAACTCTTAGTGCTCAAAGATTTTGTTAATGAATCTGCAACATTCTTCAAAGTGTCCACCTTCATCAACAACACATTCTTTTCTTCAACCATGTCTCTGACAAAGTGATATTGAACATCAATATGCTTTGTCTTTGAATGATAAGTTGGGTTCTTCACCAGAAAAATTTCACTTTGGCTATCACAATCTATCCTTACAACTTGTTGTTCCAACCCAATACCTGAACACAATCATTGTAACCATACTGCTTCCTTTCTTGCATGAATGGCTACCATGTATAATGCAACTTCTGTAGTTGAAAATGCCACTATAGACTGTCTTTTTCTCATCCAAGTGATTGCTCCTCCAAACAAGTTAAAGACATGCTTGCATGTTGATCTTCTGCGATCCAAATCTCCAGCTCAGTCTACATCCACAAAGCCATTAATTTCCAACACTCTATCCAATCTTGGTCTTCCTTGGTAGCACAATCCATAACTAGTAGTGCCACACAAATACCTGAAAACCCTTTTAACTATTGTCCAGTGCTCCTTCTCTGGTTTTCACATATACATGCTCAAAACTCCCACTGCATGTGCAATGTACGGTCTAGTACATACCATTGCATACATCAAACTGACAACCACACTTGCATATGGAACATGAGACATGTCCTCCTCCTCTTCCTATGTCTTGGGACACTAATTCACAGATAAATTTACACCTACAGGAATAGGGACCTTGATCGGTTTACATTCCTGTATATTAAACCTCTGGAATATTGTCTTGACATATTTTCTTTGATTTAACCAAAGTTTCCTATTTTTTCGATCTCTTTTAATTTCCATGCCAAAAATGAAATTTGCAGCGTCGAGATCCTTCATGTCAAATTTAGAGGAAAACTAAGTTTTCACATCCTGGATAATCTCCTTGTTGTTTCCTATCAGCAACATATCATCCACATACAAGACCAAATAAATCAAAGGATCACCAATTAATTTAAATACACACAATGATCCTCTTTGCTTCTTGTGAAACCAAGTCCCAACATATAAGTATCAAAATTTTGATACCACATCCTTGGTGATTGTTTTAAACCATACAGGGACTTTTTCAGCTTGCATACCAGCTCCATCTTTCCCTTCTCAACAAAGCCTTCTGGCTGCTTCATGTAAATTTATTCTTCCAGATCCCCATGTAGGAATGTTGTCTTCACATCCATATGTTCTACTTCAAAATCAAATGCAATAGCAAGAAATAAAAGAAATCTAATAGAGGTTAACTTGGCAACAAGAGAAAAAATCTCACCAAAATCAATTCCCTCAACCCGGGAATAACCCTTTGCTACTAACCGAGCTTTGTATTTCTCCACTCTGGCTTTTGCATTCAACTTCTTTGTAAATGCCTATTTTCTATCAATGGGATTTCTTCCAGTCGACAAATCCACTAGATCCCAAGCCTCATTCTTATCCAAGGCTGCCATTTCTTCATCCGTGGCCTTTTTCCAAAGTTTTCCATCCGCTAAATCCACTACCTTCTTGTGAGTTATAAGATCATCATCAGTAATAGACAAAGCAAAATTTGAAAAAAAATTAGGTGGAGTATATCTTTCCAATTTCCTTCTTTCTCTAACCGATCTCCTCAATACTAGAGTATGAGGATTTTCTTCTTTTGATTCTTGTTCTTCTGTAGAGTCTGATTCATAATCCTTTAAATCAAACTCTATTTTCTCCGATTCTTCCTTACTTGGTAGGACATCCTATTTGAAAACATCTTTTATTTCTCTAAATACCACATCTCGACTATACACAACCTTCTTGGTTTATGGGTTCCAAAGCTTATAGCCTTTGAGACCATCTTTATACCCAATTAATATACACTTTTCAGCCTTCTTATTAAGCTTACTTTTGTTTTCCTTTGGAACATGAACATAGTCCTCATAGCCAAATACCTTGAGACGTGTGAGAGAGGGTTTCTTACCAGTCCATACCTCATGTGGAGTCTTGTCATCCAGTGCTGATGAGGGTGATCAATTGACCAAGTAACATGTAGTACCCATTGCCATTTCCCGTAATTCTTTCCCTAACCCGACACCATTGAGCATGCACCTTGATTTTTCCATCAATGTCCCGTTCATCCTTTCTGCAACTGTTGATTTTTCAATGAGCAAGGTTTAAGCATGAAGTTCATTCCTTTTTAGCATTTTACTTAAACCATAAACAAGTTTTTTGCAGCAACCAAAATCACAAGAAGAAACACCATGCACAAGTACACATGAAGTATCCTGGGAAACCCTTCTCAACAAGGGAAGAAAACCCAACCAATCCTTTGCTATATTCTTCAAGAGAAATACCTCCACCACCAAGAAAACCTAGCACACAAAAGGGTGCTCAAAAACCCTAGAAGACTAGCGCCCAAGAGAGGCACACACTTTTCCTAAGCAGATGTACTTGCTGGAATTTCCAAACTCACACTTAAGATATTATTCCTCAATGGGGAATTTACCTTTACTTATATTAGACTGAACCTGTCAACATAAGTGTCTATTGGCACAATAGGGTCGACCTCACTAACTCACAATATAATTAATAATTACCAGATTAATTATCTTTTACATTAAGTTGGGGCTGACCTGTACGCTTTACATTACAATTAGGGTTACAGGTAAGTCTGATTCTTGAACAATATAGCAAGGGATCTCATACACCCACTAGTGCTCAACCATTAGGGTCACATCCATAGGGATGTCCATATCTCTATCTCACTGCATCTGACAGGAGAACCACACTCACTAGTGCTCAACCACTAGTATCATGTTCACTTGTGCTCATCCACATGCACATCCAACTCAACAGATCTTCTTTCCCACTGCATTACATAGGAGAGTCATCTGGAGTTCATCATCTCAACTCTCTGCTCAGAGGAGGATAATACATTGTCTTCATATCTGTCTCATAACGATACACCCAACTCATAGGAATTCATATGTTCACCTTGTGCTTAGCCACAAGTACGTCTAACTCAACAGATCCTCTTTCTCACTGCATTACACAGGAGAATCATTTGGATTTCTTCTCAACTATCTGTAAGGCGGCGACCATCACTACTTTCCACTTCTGTCTCAGATAGGAACCAAACACCCATCTTAGGGGCTCTCTATCATGTCTGTGTCCTGGAGGATGTCTCACACAACTGTAATCATCAACACTCCCTCTCAACTAGGGAGGCATTCTCCATCAGGCCAAGTCTTGCACATAAGTACTCGAACTTTGTCTTGGTTGTAGTCATCAACACTCCCTCTCAACTAGAGAGGTATTCTTCACCAAGCCAGTTTGGTGAAGATCTCTGCAATCTGCTCATGTGTAGGAAGGTACAACACGTGTACTGTTTTCCTCTGCATCATGTCTCTGAAAATGATATTTTATCTCAACATGTTTTGATCTATCATGAAACACAAGGTTCTCAAAGAGTTTCACACAACTCTGGTTATAATCATAGAATCCATCTCATGATCAAGTAAATCTGTCAGAATTTTATGAAGCCACACCGCTTTGCACACTCAAAGATATATACTCTTCTTCTGTGGTATTTAAGGCCATAGAGATTTGTTTCCTGCTGCACTAGGAAACCATGGAAAAACTTCATGGTAAAACAACAATCAGATGTGCCCTTCTGGTCCATTGTATTTTCTACTCAATCTGTATTGGCATATCCCTACAAACTCAAGTTCACACTAGAGGCATATCTCATGCCATATCCAACTGTGCCTCGTATATGTCTCAATACATGATTTACTACTATTTAGTGAGTCTGTCTCGACTGATTCATGGATTGACTAAGCACATTTAATCTATAGCATATATCAGGTCTGGTGTTAACCAAATACATCAATTATCTAATCAGCTGGCAGTACACATGGATCAGTCTCGTCTGAATCATCATCATTTATTTTTCGTCAAATCCATCACCATCGATGTAGACATGGATTTGCATTTTGTCATGCTGAACTTCTTTAATATCTCCACTGTATATTTTCCTTGACTTAGGAGAAGTCTTAATGGTCCTCTATCATACTTCTTGTTCGAAGAAGTAGTGCATCATACCTGGATCCTTCATCTCGAAATCAGAAGTTGAGGCTTGCTTGTATCCAATGACACAACTTCCATAATAAGTCATCAAAATCAGAATTTCGTCACAAATGTAGTAATATAGTTTTGGTTTAAAAATACTTTTGCTGAAACCCAAACTCATCAAGAATCCATCTATCTAATGTAGTTTCCAACTCATGGATGGTAGTACAGATGAAAGTGGAATGGTCTATTGGATCAATATGTCTTATCATAGTTCAATCCCTCTGCTTGTGAGAATCCTTTGGCTATAGATCTCGCTTTATATTTCTCGTCACTTCCATAGGTTGCACGTTTAATCTTTATAGATCCACTTGGAAGTCATCACAGACTTCCCTTCTGGTCATTGAACAATATCTCATACATCATTCTTTAGGATATACTGGTATTCTTCTACTATGGCATCTTGCCATACTTGTTCACCCATTGCTTCTTCATGACAATTAGTCTCAGAATCAATGAAGTGGCTCATGGATGAAGGATAGCTTGAAAAATATCTTTTGCTTTATCAGGATGTCCCTTGAGGGATTGCATGTTCCTTTGCCTCCTGCAGAGTTTTGTCGACCCTAGACATTCCTTTTATTCCCTACTACAATATCCATGGGCATATCAACTAGAGCAGCTAAAACATATGGAATAGTGTCTGTCTCCCTCTGAACTGCTGAAGGGGGAGAATGTATTGTCTCTTCCTTCCTTTTATTTTGTCTTGACTCCCTCTTGAGTCAAGTAACTCTCTCTGAGGTCTGAAGGATGGAAGTGTTATTTTATTTGCTTGCTAGATCTTTTATGTTTTCTTTGACCAGCATAATAATCGATCAATAAGGTTTGGACTCCCATACCAGGGATAATGGTCCAAGTTATGAGGGATCCCACACTGGAGATAATACCCTTCACTTATTTACAAGGAAATCGACTATAAAATTAATGATCAACCAATTTACCTGGATCTGTAGTCATGCTCAAATTTATATTTGTTTTAGAGGAAATACTTCTCATCTCTCTTATCTTCATTCTTTTGGGATGGGTTTGGATCAATGTCAACGATGGAAGCATATTGTCTTCCTTTCTTCCTAGTTGGACAATTTCTTGCATAGTTCCCATATTTGTCACATCTAAAGCACTGAATCTCTGAGATATCTCTTATCTGATTATGACCTGTGGCTGAAGGATATTTCTCATCTTTGAATGTTTGTTTGAAGTTTCTTTTTAATCTTCCTCCTTTCTTTGTATGAAGTGCAAGAGCATGGTTGTCATCAGGGGCGTTTTCCACTCTTCTATTTCTAAGTCTAAGTTCTTCTTGAATAAAGTTTGTCCACAGATGATCAAAAGTTGGTAAGTTTTCTCTTCCACTGATTCTTAGAAGAAAAGGTTCCCAGTGTTTTGGAAGATTGTTGAGAGTAGAAAGGACAAGTTCTCTGTCAGACATGATTTCTCCAATGGCACCTAGCTGTTCTTTGATCTCTGATGTCTTCATAAAGAAGGTAGCAACTGTATCACTCTTTTTCATCTTGGTACTTTGAGTAAAACCTTTGAGGGTTTTGTCACTTTCAAACATATCTTTCAGTGCTTCATACATTTCATAAGCTGTCTTTAGGTTGGCAATACGAGGTAAGAGATGATCTCTTACTGAGTAGATGGTTATTTTTCTTTCCTTGACATCTTCTTCCCTTCTCTTCATTGATAGTTGTACCTGGTAAAGTTTTTGTCACTATATTCAAAATTTCATCTTCTTCAAGGGTGACCTGAAGCCTTGACTTCCAGGAGATGAAGTTTCTTGTTCCATCAAGCCTATCTTCTACTAAAGTTCCATTCTTCATTTTCTTGGATTTCTTCACAAACTCTTGCCAACTGGACTTAGAAAACCTAATGGTTAGGTTGGACTAGTAACCTTCAGTTTTGTTGGGCTTATGACTGCCAACAATAAACTTTGAGAGTGTCATAGGAATACTTGTTGAGCTGAAACATTTCTTCAAGAAGTTGCAGAAACCCTAAGATCAAGATTCTGTAGAAAAATTCGAAACCCTAGAAACCCTAGGGCCAAAAACTCAAAATCCTCAGAAATTCACTTTGAAGATCTCTGGAGGTGCGCTGAGGAAGGCCGTACACCTTTATCCAATTTTCAGCCCCAACGTCCACATGTAAGGTGCTGAAAAAGTAAAGCAAGTGAGGGTCGTACAGATTTTTGCAGAAACCCTAAAGGTCGTATGGAATTGCAGAAGGAGGACGACTCAACTTTTAATTGCTTGTGCAGGGGTTCCTCAAGAACTATGCTCTGATTCCATGTTTATTTTTCAATGAGAAAGGTTTAAGCATGAAGTTCATTCCATTTTATCATTTTACTTAAACCATAAACAATTTTGTTGCAACAACCAAGATCACAAGAAGAAACACCATGCACAAGTACACAAGAAGTATCTTGGGAAACCCTTCTCAACAAGGGAAGAAAACCTAGCCAATCCTTTGCTATATTCTTCAAGAGAAATATCTCCACCAGAAAGAAAAACTATCACACAAAAGGGTGCTCACAAACCCTAGAAGACTAGCATCGAAGAGAGGTGCGCACTTTTCCCAAGCATATGTACTTGCTGAAATTTCCAAACTCACACTTAAGATATGATTCCTCAATGGGGAATTTACCTTTACTTATATTAGACTGAACTTGCCAACAAAAGTGTCTATTGGCACAATAGGGCCGACCTCACTAACTCACAATATAATTAATAATTACCATATTAATTATCTTTTAATTATCTTTTACATTAAGGTGGGGCCGACCTATACCCTTTACATTACAATTAGGGTTACAGGTAAGTCTACCTCTTGAACAATATAGCAAGGGATTTCATACACCCACTAGGTGCACAACCATAGGGATGTCCATATCCCTATTTCACTGCATCTCACAAGAGAACCACACTCCCTAGTGCTCATCCGCTAGGATCACATTCACCTGTGCTCATCCACAGGGACGTCCAACTCAACAGATCTTCTTTCCCACTGCATTACATAGGAGAATCATCTGGAGTTCATCATCTCAACTCTCTACTCAGAGGAGGCTAATACATCATCTTCATGTCTGTCTCATAACGATGAGCACAACTCATGGGAATTCACATGTTCACCTTGTGCTCAACCATAGGTACGTCTAACTCAACAGATCCTCTTTCTCACTACGTTACACAGGAGAATCATATGGATTTATTCTCAACTCTCAGTAAGGAGGAGGCCATAACTATGTTCTAGTTCTGTCTCAGATAGGAACCACACACCCATCTCAGGGGCTCTCTCTCAGGTCTGTGTCCTGGAGGATGTCTCACGCAACTATAATCACCAACAACAACTCCATTCTGCTGAGGTGTATATGGAGTAGTCTTCTGGCTTGATATACAACAATTCTTACAAAAGTCTTCAAATTCATTCCCGCAGAACTCTCCACCATTATCCGTCCTCAACACCTTAATTATTTTCTCTATTTGATTCTCAACAAGAGCCTTAAAATCTTTAAACTTGTCAAAGACTTCAAATTTCTTCCTAAGGAAATATATCTAAGTATTCCTCTAGAACTCATCTATAAAAGAGACATAGTACATAGATTTTCCCAATGATTGAACCGACAAAGGTCCAAACACATCACTGCACACTAGCTGTAAAATTTTGTCTTCTCTCATTGCACCATAGAGGAATCTTACCTAATTCTGCTTCCCATATAACAATGTTCACAAAAATCAAAATCCAGAGAGCAGTTAGATATACCTTCAACCATACCTTTACTTTGTAGTAGTCGAAAACCCTTCTCTCCGATATGCCCTAGTCTTTGATGCCACAACCTAACCTTTTCTCCAGAGATTATAGGATTTCTTTCTTCTTCAACTCCAATATCAAGAACAATGGAACTATTACACCCATCACTAATAGTGCTTCCTTGCATCTTATACAGAGTTCCAAACTGAACTCTCTTCAGCAACACCATTTCTCCGCAAACCATCCTACAAGTTTCCTTTTCAAATATTGTTTTTACCCCTGCATCGTCCATTTTTCTCTCAAAAATCAAATTTCTAGCCAATCATGGGATGTGCAGAACACCAGGTAGTGTTCTAATCCTTCCATCTATGAGCCTCAACTTGAATTTTCCTCATCCTATGATTATGGTTGTCGAGTCATCACCTAGGAAAACATTACCTCCATCATACCTTTCATATTCACAGAACCACTCCCTGTGGGGAGTCATATGAATATATGCACCTGATTCAATCAACCATTCCTCATGATCTGCATCTATGCTTGAAGAAGCCAAGTACACATCCCCTCCTTCTTCCTTGGAGGTAGCTTCTTCTGTAGAAGGAGCATCTTCAGATCCATTCGTTTTCTCAACTTTGGATCTACATTGCTTCTTATAGTGCCCTTATTTTCCACATCTCCAGCATACCTTTACAAAATTTCCAGAAGATTTAGACCTACCCTTAGAATTATATCTCCAACATGAGTACTTAGATCTATTTCTTTCCTGGGAGTGTCCTCTTGTAAATAATGCATCTGTTCTCTGTCCTTCCATGTTCTTTTGTCTCATCTCCTCCGACAACAAGGATGAGACAACTTCATCAAACTTCAAGGCAGTTGTATTACTACCTATGGCCACAACCAGATTATCCCACGAGTTTGGTAGAGAGCATAGTAAATTGATTTACTTGTCTTCATATGGAATTTTAATCTCAACAAATACTAACTGACTTACCACAGTATTGAAGGCATTCAAATGCTCTGCCACTAAGTCTCCATCTCTCATCCTCATATTATACAACTTATTTACCAGGAATAGTTTATCTACTAGGGACTTAGACTGATAGAACTTCCCCAACTTATCCCATAAATCCTTGGTTGCAGCTTCCTCTGACACATTCAATAATATTGAATCTGAGAGACACAATCGAATTGTGCTCTTCACCTTCCGATATAAATTTTTCCAGTCATCTGCTGACATTCTTGTAAGTGAAATACATGGATCCACCATGGTCCACTGATCTCTGTCCACCAACAAATATTCCATCTCGAGCTTCCACAACTCAAAACTTTTCCCATTAAACTTCGTGATCTCCATTTTTGAATTTCTCACCATTTATTTTCACCTGAAAAATCAATACCATAGATCTCCCATTGTAACAAGTCTTATCACAGTCCCAAGCCAAACCCTTGACCAAAAATGCGTCCCTTTGAAGCCAATAATTGCGTTGATACCAAATGTTGATTTTAACCTTGTATAATTATTTACTACAAACATGTTTTCAGTAAAAGAACATAAAAGATACAACGAAAAATACACACATTACACAGAGATTTTTCCCCTTGAAAAACCTAGACCAGGAAAACCAACATATTCTATATTCATCATCTCATACATCATTTACAATACAATATACATATAAGAGCCAACGACATCCAAAACCCTAATCCAATGACCTGGATTAGTCAACAACCCTAATTCCTTAACTGAAAATAGAAAACTATCGATGAAAAACCATGTGCCGAAAACCACCCAAAAATGGAAACGAAAATAGAGGCAACACAAAAATCGAGGAAAAAAGGCAACACGTTTCCCGAGGCAAAAAAAGGCAACACTACATCTAGTCATGCAAAGAATATAACATACACAACACTATACGACTAGGTGGTGTTGGAGATATTACACACTCACTTAGTATTTCTTTTCCTAGGTTGACTAGTCTATGTTGAGGGCACCCCTGGTAAAAGATATTCTCCCCTAGATGAGAATATTCGATACACTCCCCCAAATGTAGTCTTGAATCAATTACACCTTAGTTAAACTAGTGGAGTGGATTCTTGCATGGCAACCTTGGTATTATCTCCAGGTGTTGCATGCATACCTCAGTATCATCACTATGAGGGCACACTTACCTTGGGATCATCACCAAGAAGGTGTCACACATGTACATGCATGATTCTCTCCTCACTCCACTAGTGATTAGTCAGTTAACTGATGATCGTATGGCCAATTAACTAGGATCAAGTGGCAATTCACTCCAGAGTCTATCCGTGAGTGTCTAGATCTTTCTAGATCACTACTATGGTGCATTAGTTTGCTCATGTAGAGTATATCATGTGTATTTTTACTATTCTCTCATAAGCGAATAAAATTATTTTCATTCTTTCTCTCAAGCTTGTCTCTCTTTCTCTTATTTCTCTCACAAAATTTATGTGTTTTTTTCTACAAGCTAGATTCTCTATGTGACAAGTTTCCACTAAACTTCACAAGTGGAAGAGGTGGAAGAAATTTTACAGCTCATGTATGGATGCATATGATAGTGAGGGAGAGGAGGTGTTTCAATAATAATTATTAAAACCCTAAAATTCTGTAACTCACCACTTTGCTCCTTTGTAATATTTTGCTTTCAATTTATTTATTTATTTAATTTTATTT
>ML798497.1:233548-245025 GCA_009831015.1 Picea engelmannii | reverse complement strand
AGAGAACTCCAAGAGAGTTCAAAGCGGGAGATCATGTATATCTCAGAGTTAGGCCCAGGAAGAGTTCCTTGAAAATGGGAGCTTGTGCCAAGTTGGCACCTCGGTATTGTGGACCCTTTGAGGTTCTAGATAGAGTGGGACCTATAGCCTATAGGCTATCACTTCCTCCCACAGTAAAAGCACATAATGTTTTCCATGTTTCATTATTGAAGAAATATGTACATGATGCTAACCATATAATTGACTGGTCTATGATCCAGGTGGAATCGGAGGGAGAATTTATACCAGAACCCCAATGCATACTGGACAGAAAGGAAACCCCACTCCGGAACCGAACCATTGCACAGGTCAAGGTGCAGTGGAAACATTTTGGCCCAAATGAGGCTACATGGGAAATGGTGGATGCCATGAAACAAACATATTCGATTTTGTTTACTTCTGTACATGCATTTTCATGTTAATAGATAAGAACATTGAGGACGATGTTCCTTTAATGGGGAGGGAATTGTAACACCCTGTTTCCCCCAGTTTGTAAAAATGACTGGACTGGCCAAGAACTGTGGCAAACTCATAAATGTGAATGTGTGATGTGAATGGACCTTGTGGAAAAGGTCGATGAATGTGAATAATATTATGAATATATATATATATATATATTTCAGGACTGCTGAGAGGGGATATGCTGAAAAAGAGACCATGATGGCTGGAGAAAGGTGATGGAAGGCACCTAGAATGGTGGCGTTAACTTCCACCGAGAACAATACCGTATTTGGACTTCACTGGCCCGAAGAACCAAGAGTAGCTCGCTGGCCCCGAATTAAATGTCTCGCAAGCTGGTAGGTAGATGGATCCTCAGGAATTAATGAGGGATGGGGGGTGAATCACCCATCTGTAGAGTTGTCAGGCCTGACCAGTGCGAGGGAAATCGTGCCACACGCAACCTCGCAAGAGGATAAGGTGTGAGGGAGAAGCGATTGGGGGTAGGCGAGGGGAGGAGGAGAACTCTGGAGATACGCAGAGTGAGTGATAGCAGAGAAGGGGGAGAGTAACCCTCGTTCTCGGTCACTGGCAAACCGAGACACAGTCTCGCAGCATCGTGGTCTCAGCTTGGGGGTGGCTAGTTGTAAATCCTATCGGAATAGCTAAGCCTATGGTTGGGTGGAAACGAGCACCCCTCTCGGCAGTTGCACTTACTTCTGGTGTTATTGCTGATAAGTGTTTTACATTTTGCACCTTGAAATTCGTATGCTGACATATATGCTCATAAACTGTGAAATTGTGAATGATTTCAGTATAAGACTGTCTGTGCAGTGTTTTGATAAGAAATGGTAGATGTATGCTTGTAATAGAAAAACCACGCATAGCTTATGTTAATAGATAAATTTAATTATGTGAAAGTTGAACGAAGTTAGACTTCCAGTCTGTTCTCGGGAATTTGTTTCCCCTTATCTCTCTCTAGGAATGCCCTGGAATAGAACTCTCCACAGAGATACCCTTCTTGGAAAAGTTTACCAAGAGCCTGGAAAAAGGACCTGAATGCGCAAGTCTTAGCAACCATGTACAAGGAAGAATGATCCTCTTGAAATCTCGAAGTAACAACGTAGGGATAAGTATCGATCGACGGACGAGATCCTGTCAGAAGATCTGTGGTCATTCACGACCATTAGATTGGCGGAAGAAACAAGGGCGTTACATTCCTTACTCCTTTTCTTCTATCTTCGTGAGTAGCGAGGAAATCAGGACCTTAGATCCCCAAGGTCTGTGGGAGTATCTAGACTGTTGGTTTTTCCACGTCTCGAGAGCAGTGGGAGAGTGCACGACGTAGGACAGGTATGAGCCATCGGATCTTAGCTAGAAAACCCGATAGTCGTTGGATCTGTTAGGAGATGTAGGAGGGTTAAGCCCTCGTGAACAGGGGCGAAGGTCCCGAAAGAGGAGTCGGTACACGACGTGGGACATATCTGAGTCGTCAGATCTTATCTAGAAAGCCCGATAGCCGTTGGATCTGCTAGGAGATGCATGAGGGTTAAGCCCTTGTGAACAAGGGCGAAAGTCCTGAAAGAGGAGTTGGTACACGACGTGGGATAGATCTGAGTCATCGGATCTTATCTAGAAAACCCGATAGCTGTTGGATCTACTAGGAGATGCATGAGGGTTAAGCCCTCGTGAACAAGGGTGAAAGTCTCGAGAGAGGAGTCGGTATCGGGGATTCAGAGTTCGGGATTCCTGATGAAAAGAGATCCGGACACTCCACGGCGAAAGTCCCGATATAGATCTAGACCGTCCATCTGTGAAGGACACGTGGTGGAGATCGAGAGTCCATCGGTATTTCGGATACCGGGGATTCGAGTTGACAAAGGATTTGCGTCACTGGGGGTCGCAAGTCGCGAAATCGTTAAACAACGAGGACCGTCCATCTGAGGGGGGATACGTGGCAGTAATCCAGGATCTCGAGAGAATTTCGAAAGAATGAGCCCATCGAGATTTCGCGAATCGGGAGTTCGGGAGTTCCGTTGACAAGAGGTCAGACTCTCGTGATTAATAAGTCCCGAAACTTCGACTGGTGAACTCCCAAAATGTTAGCATATGTTTTAAATCTCGATTAACGGACGAGATCCTCATGGAGGATCCAAGGTCCGTAACAACCGTTGGAGTCAGGGAAGGAATGTGGATGATAGTTCCTCGACCCCTCTCCGCCTTTGCAAGCAATGCATGAACATGATCCCTTCGGAGGATCCCAGGGTCTGTAATGACTGTTAGATTTGAGGAAGAAACGCAGGCATTAATGCCACGACCCCTTTTTCCCTTGCAAGAGATGAAGGAATCGGGACTGTAGACCCCATGGTCCATGGAAGTACCTGGACCGTCCATCTAGAGAGCACACGTGGCTAATGGTAAGCGCTTCGGCGTTTCGGTACCCAGGAAACAAGAAGGGCAAGAACCCTTGTCTTTGCGAGTCGCAAAATCCCAATCACCGAAACCCCGAAATGGTGTGAAGTGTGAATGAGATTAAGGGAAGTCGGGATTTGATCGTGACCGTTGATCATCCCAATAATATCACGACCGTTGATCTTGGCTGAAGGTCGCTGGCATCCATCGAAAGGACACGTGGTTTCCGGTCGGTGTTTCGGCATCCGGGAAACCAAAGGGCAAAAAACCTTGCCTTCACAAATTGTGAAATCCTGATACCCGAAATCCCGACGTGCTTGGTAATAGAAAAGAGAAGTCCCGAAGGAATCTAGACCGTCCATCAAAGGAGACGCCTGGTGAGCGGTCAGAGTTTAGGAAAAAGTCCCGAAATCTCGTGGACTGTTGGATCCACACTCCTAAGAATCCTTCTCAGGAAAGAAACCTAATGTGGAAAACTTAAGAATCTTTGGATGCCCTATTTACTTTCACATTCCCAAGGATAAAAGGAATAAATTAGAACCCTCAGGAAAGAAGGGCATATTCGTGGGATATAGTGAATCATCCAAGGCTTATAGAATCTATATCTCAGAACAACATAAGATTAAAGTCAACAGAGACGTGACCTTCAATGAAAAGATGACCCTCAAGAAATCCATAGAAGAAACTATAGAAGAAGAAGAATATGTAGAGTCTATTGAAGAAGGCACATGTCTTCCAGAAAACCAGAATGAAGAAAAGGAATAACTTGATCATCCGATGCAACCATGTGAGACCATTGATTCAGACACTGTACCTAAGACCAAGAAATGACCAGCTTGGCTTGAAGATACCCTACAAGAAGAAGAAAGACTCAAGGCCCCAAGTGGGACCTTCAGAAGAAGTAAGAAACCCAAAATATTCTCCAGCTATGCAACATGTATGACAAAGCTTCTAGATGAAGAACATACCACGTTTGAATAGGAAGTTCAGAAGAAACAATGGAAATAAGCCATGACAGAAGAACACCAGTCCATCATGAAAAACGATGTATGGGAAGTTGTGCCTAGACCTAAAGAAAAGTCTGTAGTAACTTCAAAATGGGTATATAAGATCAAACATGCAACAGACGGAAGTGTGGATGAATATAAAGCAAGGTTCATAGCTAGAGGGTTCTCCCAGAAGGAGGGAGAAGACTATGTCAAAACATTTTCTCCGGTTGCTAGATATACTTCCATTAGAGCTATCATGTCTCTTGTCGCTTCCATGGGATGAAGTTTACATCAAATGGATGTAAAGACAACTTTCCTCAATGGAGCAATCGAAGAAGAAGTATACATTGAACAAGCTCAAGGGTTTGAAGTACATTCCAGAGAGACTCATGTTTTCAGACTAAAGAAAGCTTTATATGGACTCAAGCAAGCTCCAAGAGCTTGGTATGACAGAATAGACAACTATCTAATGAGACTTGGTTTCTCCAAAAGTCATGTAGATCCAAATCTTTACTACAAAGTCATGAACAATGCACCTATGATTCTACTGCTATATGTTGATGATCTATTCCTAACAGGTGAAGAGTCTCTCATCATCCAATGCAAAAAGGAACTAGCTTCTAAGTTTGACATGAAAGATCTTGGTCTCATGCATTATTACTTGGGACTAGAAGTATGGCAGAAGCGTTGTGAAGTATTCCTTGGAAAAGGAAAGTATGCAATAAAGATTCTTTAGAAGTTTGGAATGATGGATTGCAAATCCATGGACACTCCTATGACCACAGATATAAGAAAAGTAAGAGACTCATATTCTGATCCAGTAGATCCATCACTATATCGTAAATTGATTGGGTAATTAATGTATTTGGTAAATACTCGACCAAACATTTTCTTTGCCGTGAACACACTAAGCTAGTTCCAGGTGGAACCTAGACATGAGAATTGGACAACTGCAAAGCATGTTCTAAGATATATTCATGGGACACTAAACTATGGTTTAAGATATACTGCATCCAGTGACATACAACTTCATGGATTCACAGATTCAGATTGGGTAGGAAGTGCAGAAGATAGAAAGAGTACTTCAGGGATGTGTGTCAGCTTGGGCTCCGCTATGATATCTTGGGGCAACATGAAACAAAATTCTGTCGCACTCATCACAATAGAAGTAGAATATATCACAACATGTGAGGCATGTACATAAGCAATATAGATGAGAAAGCTAATCTCCAGATTATTTGATTAGGTTCCAGATTCGACCATAATACACTGTGACAATCAGAGTTGTATAAGGCTATCAGAACACCCAGTGTTTCATGAACAGTCGAAACACATTGAGATCAAATACTACTTTATTTCAGATAAAGTCCAGGAAGGAGAAGTAAAGCTCCAGTATATCCCCACAGATGAGCAGACAACATATATTCTGACAAAGCCTCTGTCCAGAATAAAATTTGCATATTTCAGAGATAAATTGGGGATCGTGGAAATAAATCCCTTAGCTGAAATGGAATAAATGACTCTCCAGGCTGGGAGGGAGCACTGACATATCATTGAATTGAGGACAATCATTTTCAAGTTTGAAAAATGGTCCATCTTGGGAAGTTCCTTTCCAAGTTCAGAAAGTGGTTTGAGATTTCTGACGGATAGGCATTTTCCAGTTCGGAAAATGGTCCAAATCGAACGGTCATTTTCATAATGAAAATGGTTCGATGGATTGTTGATGTACCATAGACAACGATTTCCCATTGCGGTTAACATGGGGAATGGTATAGGAAAATCTCTCTTCTTGAAGATCACTTTTATTAGTGGTCAAGAAGACTAGTCCGCCTCGCCGGAAAATCACTCTTTCGAAGCTCACAATTGTGAGCAGTTTCGAAGTATGGTCCATTTTGGAGGTTGGTGCAGAATAGTCATTTCCTTAGGAAATGGTCTGGAGAATCATTCCCTAGGGTAGATTCATTCTCTCCAGGTTACACTTTGTTTAGTGCCGGAAGAATGGCCCAGATAGGTGAATGGTCTAGGTTCAACAATCAGGGACATACATTCCCTAGGGCAGATTCATTCTCTCTAGGTTGCACTTTATTTTAGTGCCAGAGGAATGGCCCAGATAGGGAATGGTCTAGGCTCAGAAATCATGACTGTTATTCTTCCTTGCTTGAGAAGAATAGTCCAGATAGCCCATAATTGATGTTCTACTCTGAAGGCAGATGCTCTTCCAGATCTCACAGATGTGAGTGGAAGAATGGCCTAGATGACTTAGTTTATATCATAACATTGTTTCTGTGTAGGTTGATATCAATTGATATGATGGAGAATGCATGTCTCCAGACAATAGAGGTATGCTACTGTGGTGGATATATCCCACTGTTTGTGACTATGTGTCACAGATTGAGTAGTTGTGTACTACTATGGATAAACACATTTGTGTTCTATTAGTTGACATTGTACCAGTTGTCATGGAGATTATCCAGTTGGATAAGAATGACAATGCTCGTGATGATACTAGTTGAATCATATGTTTGTGCTCAAGACCATTATCCGTTATACCTCCCTAGCTATGAGGGAATGCTGATATTATGGTAGCTTCGAGAGGTATCAACCTCCATTGTGACCTTTGACAAGATTAGAATATTTCGGAAGCAAGAAAAGAAGTGAATGTAACCCTAGAAGAGTTGTCAGCTAAGAGAGATAATTAATATGAATTAATTAGTACCGAGAATGAGAAGTCGACCTAGGCAGTCAGCTAGAGCTAGTATAAATACAGGGCGTCGGTCTTCACTTTACACACAATTCTCAGAATCACAGTTTGACAGTCTTGTGCACACTACAGTTTGGCAGTCTTGTGTGTAAGTCCCGGAGAAGGTGTTGCCACCAGTTCTGAAGTCTATTGTTTCTATCTTTCTGGGTTGGACTCTCTGATCAGCTTTGGTTACTTTTTGCTTGGTGCATTAGCCTTGCTTGGCTATTGGTTTGCTACCAGGATTCTTCTCTCTGTCAAGGTGAAGGTGCTCGGGGGTGGCTTCGGCCTATGGTTGGGTGACAATAGTGATATTGTCTATGGTTAAACGAGCACATTTTAACAGCTACATCTAATATCGAAAATCTACAAATATGCTTGTCTATTAGTTTGAAGCAAACAAAACCTTGCTATCATGACATTTGTCCTTTATAATCGATTTATGGGGACATGAAACCTTTTAAACAATTTTAAAAGATTAGAAGTAACAATCATTGTTTTGGGAAGTTACATGATTCATGAACTATGAGATCCAATAGCCTAAAATATTAATCCTTGAGGAATACACTCTAGATATTCCTACCTTTTTTTATTAATGCTTGAGGAATACACTCTAAATATTCCTACCTTTTTTTCTTTAATGCAAGTTCCAATCAAGTATAATTTGTATAAACAAATTTTAACCTTTTTGTGGATTCTTTTTAAAACATCTTTTCTATCATCCTTATATTACACGTGCTACTACAAAAGGATCCCAATCCCATGATTTCCTAATGCATGGTAGGAATGATGAAAATCCAAACACATAGATAACACAACATATATGACATTTACTACCAAATAAACATAAATAAAACATGGCAGCATAAAACTCTATCCATTAATGTTTTCCATTTAGAAGATCAATAAACATGTAATAAACTTAGTATTTGGTTGGAGTTGCACTAAAAAGTATGTCATGTGAAGCACTTATGTATATTAAAGCAATTTAGGATTGAGAAATAACTTTTTATGTCATGTGAAGCACTTATGTATATTAAAGCAATTTAGGATTGAGAAATAATACCTCTTAGCTGTCCTATAAGATAATAAGTCAAGATATGAATATCATACTATTAGATTTTACATGTTAATATTTGTTGGAATTAATAACTTAAAATAATAATGAACTATCTTTATATCTAAATCTATAGGTTAATGTTTATTAGAATAAATAACTTGAAAATGCTTTTTAGATGGATTGAATAAGCTTGTAAAGTCACATAATTTTGTCATAAAAAGAATAATAATTATGTTACAAGATATGTAACAAACACCACCTAAAATAATAATTATGTTACGAGATATGTAACAAACACCACCTAAAATGACACCTACAAGTTGTGATTTTATGTTTGGTGGTAAAACTATTAGTTGAAGAACATGAAACCAACCTTACAAAATGTTGTATTGTAAATGTAAAACATCATGTAAAGTGTTGCATTCAAATATGTCGACATGCCACAAACTATTAGCAATGCACTTTATAGAAACCATATAGATACCAATTACAGTGAAATTTTCTTTTGTTAGTTAGCTGCCTACCAATAATTTTATTGAAAAAACTCTAAACTCCTGTTCATTTGGCTTGTTTGTTCACAGGTAGTTATGCACAGCTGGACAAATATTTCTTTTCTTTCTTTAAAATTTTCTACGAATAATTTTATTGATAAAAATCTAAACTGCTCTAGTGAAATGCAATTAGATTCGCGTTCATTTTGCTTGTTTGTTGACAGGTGGTTATGCACAGCCGGAGAATTATTTATTTCGTTTCTTTCTGTCGAAGGCAATAGCAAGTAAAATTAAAGTTTAATAATAAATCTCAGTTTAAAATTTGAGTTATGCGCATCCGGGGAATCGAACCCCGGTCAGTACCGTGGGAGGGTACTATGATACCACTACACCAGATGCGCTTTTGATTTTATTAGATAAACACCGAGTTTTCACTTACAATTTATTTGCTATATGTAAAGAAACAGAGAAATAACAGTGCTGCATGTGAACCAATCCGGACTGTTTTTCAACCATGCGACCCTCCTGTAACAACGACGAGGATGCCCGCCGTTACTTTGAAATTTTTGGATGCACTTCTGAAATGGTTTGTAATCTTTGCAGTACTCTCAAAACTTTTGAATCCTAAGTTTTACTCTATTCTATATAACTTTAGGGGTATTCTATATAACTTTAGGGGAGGTGTAAGTCTGCTTAGATATACCTTCTTTCTGTGAAGGTGGTTGGATATTTATACGACAAAAAAACAAGAAAGAATCATACCCATCGAAGCATGTAGGGATTAGTTTCCTTTTCTGATCATTCCAACCATCATCTGACATGTGATGAATCTTATTGTCTAGAGTCCCTTATCTTGCCCGTGAACAAACTAGGCATAAGATTGATTCCTTCATGTATACACATTGTCTCCCTCACAAATGAACTAGGCATAAGATCGACTCCCTCATGTATACACATTGTCTCTCCCACAAATGAACTAGGCATAATATTGACTCCCTCATGTATACACAATGTTTTCTTGGAGAAATTTGATAGCATCTTCTTGCATGAGGCAGCTAAGTTGAATCTAATTGGATTGAAAACTAAGATCAGACCAGATCTTGGATTTTCTTGGAAGTGGTATTGAAATATGATCTCATTGGATTTGATACAGATCATTGTGATGACAAGTTGAAGGACACATGGCATTTTTTAAGTGCAAAGATAGATGGTAGTTTTCATTTCATTCTAGACAACTGCGCACCCGACATATATGAGCTTCCATTCTAGATTTGTGACAATAATAGGAAATGGTTATACTATGGGGTTAGGGATTTCAAACCAACGAAACCTAAGCGACCACTGACAAGCAACATTTCAATGGTTTTTGCATCGGAAAACCATCCATTGTAAAACATGCAAGTTCTTGTTATACATTATACTTATGTTACCATAATAGACAATAGCGACCGTTGAGATAATCTCCGAATTGAAAGGCTATGACCGGGGAGGTATGTTTGCTTTAAAAATGATTAAAAAAAACAAATTTATGGTTTTCAATGTTTTTGAGAAAGAACTATCCTTTTATATTTGTTACAAATGAAAGTTAGTGATTGTTACCATATCTTATATTATTTATGCATGTTGGTCATTGGACCAACCTTCAATATGTCCTCTCTCCTCAATTTTAAAATGTTGGATCTAGAAACCACATGAGAAAATAAAGGGAAATGTGAGACAATGTATATTTGGCTCGAAATTGGAAATGAAGAATGCCCACATCTAGTGGTCTCAAAAGTCAATTTCAACAAAACAAGAGTCATTTTTAGATAATTAGACTAGTTTGGACATAGTGTTGTACACAATTAGTGTCATGAATCAATATACATTGATTTAGATATTTTAGGCAAGCTTCATGAACCATCAAACATGGATCTAAGGAGAAGCAGTGGTGAGATTTTATATTTTGAAAAATCGATGTGGTGAGATTTTATATTTTGAAAAATCGATTTTATAAGTTTCACATACATATTTATCATTTGCAATAGCTTTCAAAATGGAGTCTAGGATCACATATTCTATGCCCTCTAGTGAGAGTGTTATGATCGTATATGAACCAATACATAAATCATGTAAGACAAAAAAAATTATACGTTCAAAATATTTTTTTACAATTATTTAAGGGATAGGTTAAGGGGACGATCATCTGTAAGCCTTCGTCGTTTGTTTGCCTCCGATGAAAATATGCCACATTGATCCACTTGTCGTATGTGTCATTAGCTTGTCCACTTTTCCTATAATCCCAACCAACTATTGGCCCTCCAAATGTTGTCATACTTCCCAATATTGTAGCACTAAAGGCCTACACAATCGTTCAAGTCTCCCCACTACTTTGGGCAATGACTGAGGGAATCTTGTGAGGGATTTGATGATTATATTATCATGGTCTCTATGTATATCTAATTTTGGGGATTCAATCCCTATACCTACAACTTGCATTGTAAGGTTTGTGGATTCTCCAATTGGTCCTAAGACCAAAACATCCTGACTCTATCTTAGTGTCCTTAGAGAGCCTATTAGTTCGTTCTTCATAAGGAAAAGCCATGGCAATTGAGGGATGAAAGGTGCATACTGAATTGGCTTTAGTATAGGTGAATTATATAGGTTATTGTGTCATAATGAAGCTAGCATTGACAATGGGAATGAATCAAGTGGTTTTTTGTGTCTTTTGGGACCTCTTGGTGCTATTGCTACTTGGCCCTATTGCCTATTGCAAAGAAAAGTAGCATCAAATCCTTAAATCCTTGACCAATTATTTAAAGAGAGAGGTTCTCTACCAATTTCATCATATGTCTGGGGTCTCTTGTATTGTACCATATGTCCCTTGTGAAACTCTATCACAAATAGCCACATCCACAACCACATGTCAAATCTTGTGCTGTAGGACTCACCATTTGCATGGTTTACTCTCTAAATTTATAGATAACCACATTTCACTTATCTTATTTCACATGCTCTCCTCAAATGCCTTCATGTACTTTGCTCTTCTCCATAGTTGATTGGGGAAATTTCTCATAGCCTATGTTGGCTCTATGAATGATCTGGCAGGATCTTTTATGATTATGGTTGAGTTTTAAACTTGCATAAATAATTTAACCATTTGAGAATTTAACGAAAGAATGAGGAAAAGAAGAGGATTATATCAGTCAAATACACATATGCAGATCTGAAAACAATAATGAACAACAAACCATAAGAACGCAGGTTGATAACGGAGTTCGACACAATGTTTGCCTACGTCTCCGGGCCTTTTTCCTGTGGGGGAGGCT
>ML798497.1:209076-222348 GCA_009831015.1 Picea engelmannii | reverse complement strand
TAGGCTACCCAATCAATCACCCCAACAATGGTCAAGTGGATTAGTGTAAGATCCAAGCAGTCATCCAAAGTGAAAGAGCTATAATGCATACATAAGAAGGTTGTAATGATCAAATATGACACATACCATGATACTTTAGACCAATTACCTCATGGAGCAAAAGCCCTCTTTGATACAAAACCAAACCGGTAGTGATGGAGGCTGGTACTGCTGGCAGGACACATCTGGCTGAGAAGAAAAGAAGGGTCCTCCAGGACCATGCTCAGGTCATTCCTGCTCTCGGTACTCCATGTCTAGGACCATGTGGGCCTCGAGACATGATCTCCTAGTTATCCCTGGATATCGGGGATAACAGGCCAAAGTAGATTCCCTTAGGGAATAATCACACTAATAACACTTAGAAAATATTCCAACTTGAACAAATACAATATCTCTCAAATTCACGTATACCAATGCAATGATTTTATTTCTCCAATGCAAAAATAGAAAAAGTGCCTTATCAATGGGTTATGTAGTCTCTTGTGTATGAGATATGGTTTTCAAATTCTCTAGGGGTGTAAACTCTTTTACTTCCTAGAGCATGCAAAACCTAGTAAGGTAAATCTAGGAGGGTGTAAGCCCTTTTACTCCTAGCAACCTTTGCAATAACTTATCCACTTAACAATACTGATAGACTTGGTGGAGGGTGTATGCCCTTATACTCCTCCAAGGGTTTAGATTATAAAAACCATGAAATAATAAAGAAACACCAACAACATGTAGAAATTCCTTACCAATTCCAAGAGATATGCAAGATAAACCCTTATCTACCAAGTATATTCCATCACCACAGCAAGAGACAAACATCCAAGAGATAACACACCACTTCCTTCCACATGACAAGTAACTAGCATCCAAATAACATCAAAGAGAGAGATATGCGATTTTCCCAAGAGGGGTGAAAATTTTAGCCATGTATATGTAATTCTCAAGTGAGATTGTTATGCCTATAGTGAAATGAGCAAGGTCTTATTTGTGCTTGACCTTGAAAAGAAATTTGTCCACATAACATTAGGGTAAACCAAAATTTAAGGAGGTTGACCTCCTAAATTTCGCCTTTACAATTCAAAATTTGATTTTACGTAAAGAAAAAAACCCTAAAAGATGACGTCATATCCCCTAGGGGTGACGTTTTGGAAAAATGAGCAAATCATTAAGCTCTTTGAAAGAGACTTTGGGCCTCCAAAGATCCTAACTTCATGATGCAATGATTTTCCTTCATCCGATCATGCCAAGTCATCATCAATCATCACCGCCATTCAAACCCTATCCTTCCATGTGTGACATCATACCCCATAGGTGTAGTGTAAGGCCTCCAAAGGCAATTCGTTGTGGCTAGGAAGGATAGAAAATCGCATGTATGGAATCACCAAGTACCTCCAAAGGCAACGTATCTGATCCATGTGTCCGAGAAGCAAGGGAACATCATCCATCCTGTGGGATTCAAGCCCCAAGTGAAGGTCCAAGTGACCTCATGCCTTTAAAAAATGTCTTCCACTTATCAAGGCCCTGCAAAGACAAGCAAATTCACCCTCCAAGGGCTCACAAGTCATAAGAATCATGTCAAGTAATCCATATATAATAACATAACCATCCAAACATGTGCATCAAGTCCTCCTCTCAAAATAAACAAATGCTCAAAGACCTTATGCAACTTGCCAAATCTAGGTATGGGAGGGTTGTCATGGTGAACTATCAGGTGAATCATTCCCCAAGTTAAGGAGTGTTTCCCAGGTGGACCCTCTCTAAATCATGTGAAGAGTATGAGGTGGATAGGAGCAATAATTTTAAGCATGGGGTTTCTTGACATACAAGGGCTCATATTGTCTCATTTATGGGTGCCTTTGTAGAGGGTGTACTTCCCTTCATTTGTGATGCATGATTTATCCAATCCATTTTTCCATTTAATTTACTAGAGGGTTCCTAGGTTGAAGCTAAAGTGGGACTTCTACCTAAGCATGAAAAACATTTCCCACCTTAACTCTACCCTGGTCACACTTTACTTCCCCAAATTGAAGATGATGTGTGGGACTTCTACCTAAACATGAAAAACATTGCCCACACACGCTCTACCTTGGTTGGCATGTTTAATTAGTTATTTATTTTGTGGGTCCCATTAATTTTTTGTGAGAGACATTTCATTGTCCTTGGTATCCCTGGGAGAACATCTGGAAGGTTTATGATTGGATTTTATCTTTTTCTAGCTACAAGCCTTTGGGCCTTCATCCCGTTCTTCCCATGAAATGAGGTACAAGCTCTTCTTGGGTCGATGTGGCTCAAAAACAAAAAAGATGAGGAAATGAATGGAAAGAAACATGGAAAATGGAAAGTATGTGCGGGAGTGGTATGATGAATCATCAAGGAGACCCCCCCAGCAGAAACCATTTCCACGAGGGTGACCACTTAATAGGAAAACAATGTCAACCACCACTAGGGGATTCCAAACACTACACCACACACATCAGTGGGTACTACATCCAACTCCACTTCTAAATATGCACTTGTAGAAAATTTGATCTCACATTTTTTAAAAAACCTGAGCTCTACATCCTTGTTTACCCATCCCAATGGATATGGGATATGATGATCATGAAATTTATACCCAATCTTACTTACTAGATCGATTTCTACAAGGTTTGCATGTGAAGTGAAATCAAATAGAGCATACACCTTGGTCTTTTTTACCTCAATATTAATGTGGAAGAGTTTAGTCATCTCTTTCTCTTCCTTGTGATGAAGGATACTCAAATTCACCTCCTTCTGTAATGAGGTGCAGACAATATTTTCATCCACATTGAAGCTTCTCTCTACCAGGTTGCTTGAATCCCTGGCTAACATGTTCTTTTTCTTGGATTAATCTTTGGATGTATCTTCCAACACTTATATTTTATGTAACCATGAATATCACAATAATCACAATGGTTGTTTGGATCCTTGCATTAATGTGCACTACTTGTCATTTTCTTGTCTTTTACTTTATACTTATTCTTCCCCTCCTTGGAGGCATCTTGATGGTGTTTCTGTATATAATTGCATGGTTTTTATTTTTTATGTCTTATGTTCTCCAGGTATTGTGGTTCCACATAGGTCTATTCAATGGTCCTAGGTTTGAAGAACATCACTTGTTTCCATAGATGGTTGTGTAGACCCCTGAGATACTTGAGGATTACATTTCCGTTCTTGGGAGAAATACCCAACATAATCACCATTTTCTTGAACTTAGTGGTGTACTCTTGCACACTCCACTCTTTCCTCTGCTTGAAGTGGTGAAAATGGATCCATTAGTCCTCTACATATCCAATATGGTATATCTACGACTTTATGAAGGTTTTAAACACCTCCCACTTAGTTACTGGTGGATCACGCTCTAGCCTAAGTGTTTTTTTGTGTCTTTCTCACTAGATTAGTTCATGACCCTCTAGTTTAAGTACGAAAAATTAATTTTTCTACTCTTCATCTATATTATGGACACTAAAATACATTTCTAATCGTTGCAACCAATGATTTAACTTAATAACATCGATATCACCTTGATATGGCTTGATTTCCACTTCTGCTTCCATTTCATCTAGAGGTTGTGAATGAGTGATGGAATTGAAACTTTGTTTCGCTTTCTTGGGATCTTTTTTCAACTTATTTTTTGGGTCTTCACTATCTCTTGGTTTCCAATCTAATCCAGCTTCTGAGTTAGACCCATTAACCCCCTCGAAAGGTTCGAACTTGTTCACTAGAGACACCATGAGGAGAGAGATGTTGCAAGAGATGTTGCAAGATATATCAACAACTTGGAATTCCATCCTCACAAATCTCTCTTTTCCTACCTCTCGAGGGTTTATATGAAGGGATTCATCTACCATGGATAGGGTTCTATGACTTCCTTCTTAAGCTAATTCTTGGATCTTGGAAATTTCCACAAATACCCCAAAGAAAATTGCTCTAATAATAATATGATCTGTAATATTACATGGATATCCCACTAGAATAGTTCATCACAATAGATCTTGTATTATGATGAAATATTTTATTATGCAAGTTTATTTCCTTAAATCTAATATTTATTATCACTAGTTATTGCTCAAATTTACAAAAATAACTAAAGTATGAAATGAAAGAATAATGAAATGAAAAAACCATCCACACAAACCACAAGATGTATTCTAGTAAACCCAAAATGGTAGAAACCCATCTAGAAGGTGGGGCCTATGCTCTACTTTCTTTTCTTTCATTATGAAAATGAAAATACAAAGAAAGGGGCACTCATTATGGAGTTTCCTTTGACATTGTGGCCTATCAATGGATGATACATAATCTTCTTCCTCCTCGATTATGATCTCATATCCCACTCCTATATGATCTTCTCAAATATGGAACAAGTACAATGCTAAAATAATGGAACCCCCTCTCTTCCTACCGGCCTAATATTTAACTTATCTTGATAGATGTTTAAGATTAGGTTTTTCACATGCTTTGATCCTCAATTAATGTTAGTTTTGGACCTTCTAGAATATTCTTGAAAGTTAACACATGGCCAGTCCCACATGTGTGAGTAATGGAGGTTGATGTGACATTGACTTAGTACCATGTTGGTCAATAAGGTAAGTCAACTTGTGGGAGGAATAACTTATGCATAAGAGTTCTAATTAAGGTGATTTTCACACTATTGGATTTAAGGTCTCAGTGTGTAGAACAATGTCAAGGAGATATGAGCTATGATCAGTGATTTTTGACCCTAAAATGTGTCATTTGATGTCTCAAAATGGATTTGGAATGTTCAAGACCAAAAATTTCCAAGCTGGTACCTACCACTAGAATGAGGTCTGTAAGTCAATTCCTTCAAATTTTCTTCCCCAAAAGTAGGGATGATTTTAAGGATGGAAATTTATTTTAAAATGTAGAAACCTTGGCGAATATTACTAATCCTTCATATGTCAAGTATAAATGTTTGGCGATAGTTTTTTAAAAATATTCAAATTTCTAAGTATTTTATATAGTTTTTATAAAATTTTGGCGATTTTTAAGGTAAAATAATTTTATCCTATAGAATTTGGGCGAATAATTTTTAAAATAGCGAATCTCGTTTTTGGAAAAACCATGGAAAATTAGCCCATGAGCGAAATTTAGCCCCTAAAATCATCCCTGCCCAAAAGTACCAATATATATGAAAAATTATATAATGATCTATTTTGGATCACTGGTGGTATGTAAGGGGGTATACTGTCACTTCTACTAGATGCCTCCAGGTCTTGGGCCATTGACCTATTTCCTTATGTATGAGGAAGACGACCCCTTAACCAATAAAAAAAAAATTAGGTCTTACTCCAGAATGAAAAGAAGATTTCAACCTAGATTATATCCACAATAAATCCAATGTCCGATGTGATCATTGTTGAATCTACCTCGAGTGGAGTCGTGTTCTTTTTAGTAGCATCTAGTCTTAGTGCCATACATGAGACTAGATACTACCCCTGGTTGCAATGACTTTGAGGGTGCTTATAATTTATTAATTTATTTTATTGACTTCAATATTTTTCAAACATTTATCTAATACTTGATTTCTTTTCCAAGAAAAAAATCACAATTTTCTATTCTAGATTATAATGAAAATCACATTTTGCAAGTGCTTGAAGCAAATTACAAAGATACATAAAATGCAGTCAAACACTACATTGACAAAATTAAAATTACATAGTTAATGTACATGTCATTTCTTACCTTGTAAAAAATAATCAATAATCCTTCCCTTTTTCCCCTTCTTCTATTTAACCTCATACCACCCTCATCAAGAAGGATCAACATGGTTAAACTGTAACTCATAAATTGGGAGATTAGGAAGTGAAGAGAGGACCTATTCCTTATCAAAATCAAAGGTGTTAGATTCATGATACTGCTTCATTCACCCGAAAGAGTCAACATGTACAACTTCCATCCCCTAGGAGGGAATCCCAATATCCTTGGCTTCTGCTTTCCTAAGAGGCACTTCTGAACAAGTAGAATTATCCTTCTCGAAATCTTGAGTTTGTTGATATTCTTCATTATTTTCCTCTTCTTTAATGGGTGGAAATGTCCAAATACTTTATTTAGATTTATCCCTTTTATTCCATGAAGAATGATTTTGGGCATGAGGACAAGAATCCTATAAATTCCCTAGAATATGACAAGTTCGACACCAGAACGTTGTATTATCATACTCCAAGTCTTCAGTCCATCTTAAATTTTTCCTTTTGAAAATCATTTTTTCTAAAAGACCCTTATTGAGATCAATCTCAATACAAAGTTGAGCATATGTGCATAGTCCTACTGTAGCTCTCAAAAATTTTGTTTTTATGCAAGTCCCCAAAGTATTCCCAATATCCTCCATAAATAAGACATGCCATAAATGTAAGGAAAAATTAGGAAGACAAACCTACATCAACATTCAAGCAATGGGCATATAACTTAGATCAAATTCTAGAAACCATGGAATTATAAATAGTTTTATTCTTCCGAGTCATTCTAAAGATGTTTTGCTTCAATTTCTAGCTTCCCCTTCCATAAACACATGAATCTCATCGAAATGAATAACTAGGTCCCATCACTCCTAAAGGTGATATGTCTTGCTTTATGAGATATCAGTTTTTCCCTCTTCTTTCAAGTGTTTGTTGTAAAAAATATTTTGGGTGTTTTCGGCCATGAAAATTGTCATAACTATTATTTAATTTTTATTTACCATGCGTGTTTTTAGCAAACAAACCTATCTTTCTTTTCACATAGGATAGTAAATTCATTTTCATGGAAAAAATAGTTTTATGTTGAAATTTAAAAAAAATATATTATATTTAAAATACAAATTTAAGAGAAAAACCTTTGGAATAGATTGGAAGAGCTAAAAGTGCCTCTTGAGTTGAGGGATGCTACAATAAGGATGTATGAGAACATTATTGCTAAGTTTAAAAACACCGAGAGATGGTCAAAAGAGATTAACTGCAATATTGAAGTCAAATAAGGTTGTCCCTTGTCCCCTATCCTTTTTGGCATATATAGTGACAAGTTAGAAGACTGTTTGGAAAAAAAAAGGTTGTGTCGGCCCTACTCTCACTGGTATAGTCATCAATCTTTTTCTTTATGCTGATGATATCGTTCTTATGGCAAGGAGTCCCCATGATATTGAAAACCAACTAAGAATCCTCAAGGATTTTTTCTCCAATATGGGTATGATTGTTAATACTAATAAGACTAAAGTCATGATTATTAAACCCCTTTTGACTGGGCCTTTACACCTCATTCTTATTAGTGATCCTTTATCTCATTTCATCTATTCTCACCTGATGTCAAGCATGAGTGTTTCATCCAACATGGGAGGACCCGTTCCTTCATCATCTATTTCTATGGGAGGAGTCTCTTTGACCTCTTCCTTGCCATACATTAGTGGGATAGGTTCTTCCACCACTATTTATAGTACATTTGGTTTCTCCATGTGGGGAACACTATCGATTGCATATTTTCCTTCCATAGGTTTCCCTAGTGTTAGTTTGGCCACTACGTCCTTTTTAGTGCCCACATATGGAATTTTTTTTGGTGGGTGGAAAGACCATGGTTTTACCAGTGGAGGTATATTTCCTTCTACCTTTGGTATCCCTATAGTTGGCCCGACAATACCAAATGTTGGTTTCCCATTTATATGGAATACTGATATTGGGTTTGGTCCTACTCCTAGTGTCTTTCCTAATGGTGGGGATATTTATGCCTCTAGGGGTCCTATTACCTATCGGGGTAGTAATATGGGGGGACCGCAAGGTCCATCAGGGTCACAAACTACATCTTCTTTAACTTTGGACCCATTTGTAAATACACAATTTCCTTTATTTGAAACATTAGATCTCCCATATTTATCACAGTTTACCAATGACCCCATTCAACACCAAAAGTCATGGCTAGAAATTCTCACAAAATTTCCATCTAATATTCCAAAATATGATGGAAAAGTTAGAGAATACCCTTCCACACATGCCATGACATACCACTTATGGTGTTCGTCAAACTAATTAGTAGATGATAGTATATTATTGAGGCTTTTCCATAGAACCTTGACTAGTATCATGGCCAAATTGTACATTGATTTAACTGGTTCCATTTATCATGATTTTTCATCTTTAAACATGGATTTTCTAACACACTTCCAATTGCCAATTCAAAAAAATACTAGAACAAAAATTTTGAAATCACTATGTCATAACACCTCCATGCATATTTCTAATCATATCCATGAATGGAAACAACGGTGAAGGCTCATTCAAGCTAAGATTACAGATCAACTATTGGATAATTGATTTTTCAAGTCATTGTTTCCACCCATATCCAAAGATGTATACATGTCAGGGGAATTTACCAAGGATCAAGTGATTTTATGTGCCCAACATTTGGATTTGATTTATTTGCAATCAGTCACACTATTGAAGGTGGTTACTATTGATCAAGGTGGTTACTATTGATCAATTAGTAGGTATGATTTTAGGGGCTAAATTTCTCTCACGAGCTAATTTTCCATGTTTTTCCCAAAAAAAGATTCTCTATTCTAAAAATGATTCGCCCAAATTCTATAGGATAAAATTATTTTACCTTAAAAATCGCCAAAATGTTATACAAACTATATAAAATCCTTAGAAATTTGAATATTTTTACAAAAATATCGCCAAACATTTTGTAGTTGGCATCTGAAGGATTAGTAAGATTTGCCAAGGTTTCTACATTTTAAAATAAATTTCCACCCTTAAAATCATCCCTGTCAATTATAATATTGCACACCTAACTATAGGAACAACAATGGTATGAACATATCATCAATCAATGGTTCCTTGAGCACTTATGAGAGCGTTAGTGTGGGGATGTTAAAATATTCATCACTTATGGGTACACTTACCTTGCCCCCACCACTCACTACTCAAACTGTGGCTCCCATTTGTATGATCTCTTTAGGAACTTTTCAAACACAAGTGTCTCCTGATACTTGCGTGGTGCCTAATCCTTTGGAATTTGACTCATTTGGAGCTAGCATGCTACTTAGTGTGGTTGATATTTCCTCCTCGACAATGTTTTTAGCATTAGTTGAAACTTGTTTGAAACTCCATCTCAATATGGAATATGATCAACACACTTTGCCCACCTAGATTGTTAACTCTCCCAGCACTCATTATTTCCTGCATACTTAGTTTCCTTTCAATAAGTCCATCCTAGAAGCCATGTTTATGATCAATAACCCATGTGAAGACATGCATCATCAAGCATATTTTCTTCCCAATTTGGAAAGGTTGGAGGTTAGCATGAAAACCTTGATTTGGGTCAGGATGCATTTTTTGGGTCCTCCATTGAAATGCCAAGTCTTGACCCATTTGAGCCCTAGATTTATTTTTCGAAATTTGCCATCAAATTCTCATCTCTTGATCACACCAAATATGAGTGTATTGTACCTCATTCGTGTCTTGATGAACATCATCAAGGAACTATGATAGGTCATGAGATTGCTCCCTGTGATTATCTTCATGTAATTCATGACAGTGACCTGGATTTGGTTCATCATTAGAACCATGAAGATTCAGGGATGTGGGAATTTGATCCTATGAAACATGGCCTTGGCATGGTCTGCCACATGATACCAAAAATTCCACAACAGAGGAAGAATATGTGGCAGTTGTAGAAGCAACAAAGGATATTGTGTGGCTTGAGAAAATACTTGAAGATTTGTAGGAGAAACAAGTGAATTCTACTCATCTTCTAGTTGTTAATACTTCTACAATCAAGTTGACCCAAAATCCAAAATTACATGATCGAACCAAGCACATTAACACAAAGTACTATGCAATTCAATATCATATAGAGAATTCACTTGAGACATTGTTCCACAAATGAGCAAATTGTAAACATCTTCACCAAAGTGCTCAGAAGAGAAAATTTTGAAAAGTTCGGAATGATATTTGGACTCACAAACACCCTTTCGGATTAAATGAGGGAATGTTGCATACATGTAACCTAACCCTTAGGGATTGAGATACTTTGTAAATATTATTTTTGCGAAATATGAAGAATCATAAGTGATTAGGAAGAGTCATTGTGAAACCAAAAGTCACTTGCTAGTATATATATGCATGATGTGAGTTAATGAAATAAATCATCCATAAACTTACATTCTGTGTATTCATATGTGGCCTAGCAATATATAAATACATATAACCTTTGTTTATAAATAAAATAAATTTTATTTCAAATTAATAATAAAGATGATAACAAAATATTAATAATTGAATAAACATTATTAAATATTTTTAATTTAATAGCATTTCTACCCTTTTATAAATACCATTTTTAATTTTCTTTTAATTGTGTAAATTAATCTTAATAAAACCCTTTGAAATATGATTTCATTTCAATTAGAGTGAATTACTTTTTAGTTAAGAGCCTTATCTTAATGGTCAAAGACCTTATCTTTCTCATTTCACAAACTCATTGTAATTTAATGTTATTATATAAATATAATTAATTTATTTAATTAAATAGATCGATTGGCAATGCCTTGTAAATAGAAGGAAATTTTATATATACATAATTTTTTGGTTTATTTTTCATTTATTATAATGTTTATATATAATTATTTTGTTTATTAGCTATTATCATTTTAAATGAGAAATTTTTAAATTTTCTTTTATGAAATGAAATATATATCCTAATAAAACTTTATATTTTTTAACTTATAAAAATTTTATAAAATTTATAAATCAAAATTATAATATTAAATAATAATGTATTGATAACTTTTACCCAGAAATCCATGTAACTATAAACCTAAATTAATTAATAATGTGTTGAAATTGTTTACTAATGCTTTGGGACAATCCCTAAACATATATGATAACATAAGCGTTGATGTCAGGTATCTTGTTAAATTTACTAAAAATGATTCCAACAAATAACAATCAAGTTCGTTGGCAATAAGCTTGCAAACAATCCAAATCGATATCATTTTCGAACTTTTCGAAATTTTGTTCTCGACATGTCCTTCCATAAGCAGTGATATATAATGAAATTTTTATCCACATATCTTCTCTCCGTTTTGATCCTCATATCTCCTCTACAGGGGGAAGATGTGACTGCAAAGGACACCTCTCAAAATCAACTAACCTTTTCACAAGCTTGTCTCTTGTTGTCAAAAACCAGAAACAACAAAAAAAAATGAAAACATTGCACCTGTATGATGAAGTACATAGAAAATGAAGGTTGAGAAAAGACAAATAGCAATAGGAACGCATACATGAACACGGATATACAATGTATATCCATTACATATTCATCCACAGTTTTGCTGGATGAGTATATCATGAAACGACATTACTTTAAGGTCTTTGCCACGAGAGAGAGACACAGTAGTTGAACATGGCAGATGCAAAAGCAAGCATAACCAAAAAAAACACCCACCTGACTTTTGAGCAGAATAACCAATAGATACTCGGACTATGACAGACTCCTGAGGTAAAAATAATAATGAACAGAAAGAAGGTGATATTTCAAGTCCCTTCGTACTTACAATCATGCGTCACACAAACCAGACAGGAGGTGATATTTCAAGTCCACTATTTTACTTATCTCTGGGTTCTACTATTCTCCTGGCTTCTTTCACAGCTTTTTTTTTGGATGTCTATATTATTTTCAAGAATGACATCCTGATTGGACAGCATCATTACTTAATATGATTGAATTTGAAATGTCTCCAAAGATTTCAAACTAATAACTTTCACTTAAAAAATACCTTAACGATGAACTGTACGCCTACAAAACTCTTTCCTCTCTTTTGGAGTAACTAACTTCATGAAAAAAAAAAAATGAAAATCTAACCAAATTATGAAGAAGACTCTTTAACGTGTTGCATAACCTAATTTGCCACTAATTTATTTTTATAACAAAAACTAATTTATCTTTATAACAAACACTGAAACAAGAAAGAATAGCTCACATTTGAAGTAAAATCTCCTCAATTTTGCTCAGTGCAAGACAATATTTATGCCCAAACCTATTGACAATGGGCAGATTTAATAGGGGTTTAGTGCTTAATAAGTTTTCTATGGACATGATTAAATATGGCTGGAATATTCTTAGTAGTCACACAAAATAAATGGATGTGATTTCAATCATTAACTTCCTAGCTATTATAAAGACATCAGTTTATGTGTTTACTTTTTTACATTTACCTAATCATATTTAAAAATTACTTTGATAGCTAACTGATTGCCACTTAAGTGATTAACATTAATTAAAATATTAACACCAGATAAATGAAGCCCAACAGTTTATTTGTTAATAGATAATAAAATTTAATATATTCTTTTAAAGATTTATTTCATCTTCTCAGCCTTTTGGCGTTCACCAGCAGCTATTTTGCTGCTGTGCTAGTATATACATAATTGGAACGTCGTTCAAGAACACGACCATGCGATCTCAGCTTTATGTATCCTCTGCAAAAGGGCTTGAATTCGGTTTTCAAGTGAAATTCAGAAACTATTAAAATGGTTTTAAGATAAACAAAATACATCTGTCCATCCTAAACTCCTAGAACGGAAAAAAACAAGCGAATGGCAAGGTATTTCTATATAGAAACTACAAGTTTTTCTGTCTTTAGTGCTGTAACATGATGGTGTGTTTTGGAGCTTTCAGTTACAAGATTTTTCTCTCATGTTTTAATTTTGCTTTTGGGAGTGGGGGAATCTGATATAGGTGAGTGGGTTGGATATCAATGACCAGCAGGTTATTTAGTAAAATTGTGATAATAAAAAGAAATTATTGTTCAAAAAGTATAAATGAATATATGCTATCATAGCGAGCACTAACCATTTTCAGTATCCAATGTCTCAACTCCAAAATCAATAACTTCTTCCAATTCTAAAACAGGAGCGTTGGATCGAGTGGAATTACTTCAAGATAGTTTTCCTCTCTCTACAAAGGCATTTGTTCCTCCACATAATGGTAAATGGGGAGCTCAATATATGTAAGCCATCAGAGATTAGCAGTGGTCATTTTTAAGAGTGAATGTTAAGGTCCTAACCCGCACATAGGTAGATCAATGTATTCAGATGTAATAAAGGTCAATATTAATAAGACCTTTCAATAAAATAAAATAAGGCAGATGTAAGAAGACCTAATAGAAGCTTCCGCTTCTAGAAGGATCTTCCTCTAGATGCTTCTTTTTAGTATAAATAGGAGTCGAGGGTATGA
>ML798497.1:175087-204295 GCA_009831015.1 Picea engelmannii | reverse complement strand
TTCAAAGTGCTATTTCTGTTGCTATTTCGTATATCATTTCTGTGTATTGTGAAGATTATGCTGGATATTTTACTGTTATTCTGTCATTTCTAGCATTTCATTTCTGTTCTGCATATTTTATATATCTGGTATCTTGCAGTGAATTTCAAGCTGAATAAGTATATGAAAAGGAGTGTATCATGGATTGATCAACCTGTGTCTATTACAATTAGACTACATATTTAGACTTACAGTTTATTTATAAATTTGCTTCAAGCTACAATACAATTAGACTACATTTATTCACTTACAGTTTATCCATAAATTTGATTTAAGCTACAATAAGTTAGATGCACAACTAAGTCCAACACAACCTACTTCACCCAACTTTAGACACACATCCAAATTTAGCCTTAATACATCCCAAAAATATTTATACTAGGCCAATATTTTATAATTTAACCAACACAAAGCAAAGTAAGGAAGATAACATTCCTCCTAGTGATGCAACTACAATACACAAGTATATGTTGATGCCTTAACTTTATTCATATTTGAAGGAAAAAGATGAATAATTGCATGCAAAATATTCTTGTATTAAAGTGAGTGAAATATATATACAAACAAATGACCTTTGGTTTCATCTCCCAGGGATGGTCGGTCCTATTCACCTATGACTCTAATACCATAATCCCAAGGATTAGGTAAGTGACATTCCCCCCCTTAATCCAAAGTGTTGTTTGTAAGTCCAAGTGTCTTCCAAAGGTGACCCAAGATTTGCAATGGTTGAAGTTAGCAAGCACTAGAATCTGAAACCATAACTAGGTTCACACTATCATGTTGTTGCAAGAAATGCCCATGAAAAAGAAATGCATGCAAGCATCTCCATGTGAATGCATGTCTAGCTTCTCAAAGTTGACACCCTTGTTACCTACAGTGTCTAGTTTTTAATCAAGGAGTTATCTAAAAAAATAAATTGGCTCTCATACCACTAACATGCCAAAGATTAATAACTCCACACATAATAATTTTGTATTAAAGTGAGTGAAATATATATACAAACATATGACCTTTGGTTTCATATTCTTAAAGGTCAGATGGTTGTTCCTATTCACCTACGATTCTTCATTTTCTTCTAGATTAAATATTTACAATAATTTTTGCAGTACCATAATCCCAAGGATTAGGCAAATTGTATATATGAAGAATGTTACGATGTACAATAGAGGAGCATGGTCAATTTTCTGTGATTTATCTATATACTATAATAACACAAGGCATAACTACCTACAAGAAATGTCATTCCAAACCCTGAAACAATCACAGGCTTGTCTCCTACAACTTTTTTCTTCTTCTTTTCACTTAGCCAGTGCAATTTTCCCTATTGTGACTAACCCTAAACTTGGCACAGTCCCAAAGCTTCTTTACACTCCTTATGAAGAATTCCAACTTATGCCTTAGCACATTTGAGGCATCCTCCTTTTATATGAGACTTTTCATGCATTTGCAAGTCCCTTCACTCTAAGGTGGACCCAGGTGACATGCATAAACTTGCTTCCTTTGGTGACTTGTCCACTGACCGTCCACTAAAGTAGTTCTAACTCTTCCGAAGTCATCCCAAGTCATCCTAGGTCATGCCAAGTTGTCCCAAGTCATCCAAAGTCTGCCCACTTTGTCCAAGTCCATTAAACAAAGCCCAAGTGCATCTAACCACACCTAGGTGTATCCGAAGGTAGCTCCAATGGCTAAGGTATGATCCACCCCTTGTTTCCACATGTCTAGTTCATGCACCCAAGGCATCCCAACTTGGATAAAGGCAATATGGAATAGGTCACCATTCTTTCCATTGATCACGTGGACAATTTTTTTCATTGCAACTTTTTACAGCAACCCTCCATACCCACCTAGGCAACACACGTACTATGATCCATAAGCAGAGGCTTTACATCCTTCCCCACTAAATTTTTTGATGTCTCGACAATTTCGAACCAACACTTGTATAAGTTCCCCAAGCTTCTACTCCTCAAATTCTTGGATCTTTTCTTGATATTTTCACAATGCCTCTTTCTTTCCTAATTTATATCCTCTTCAGTTATGTCTTTCCAACTAAAAAAGTATTTATTCCTTCAATTCTTATCAAAGTGGGAGGTCCTGTGTGCAAGTATCTCCTCCACTTCTAGTTCTATCCCATTTTTGATCTCTATCTCACTATGTCTCACAGAAGAATCATCTGGACACACACTCACTAGTGCTCAGCCACTAGGATCAGATCCACTTGTGCTCATCCACGGTGACATCCTACTCAACAAATCTCTATCTCACTGCATCTCACAGGAGAAACATTTGGGGTATCACATCATCACAACTCTCCGCACAAAGGAAAACAATAAACCCATCACATGGGCTCCTTCACCCCTCACAGGGGTACACATCATTTCATCTCTGTCTCAGAGAGAAAGACACACCCAACTCATGGGATTCCTCACTCCACACATGGGCACACATCGTTCCATCTCTGTCTCAGAGAGGAACAACACACTCATCTCATGGGCACACCAAACTTATGGGCTTCCTCACCCCACACATGGGCACACAACGTTCCATCTCTGCCTCAGAGAGGAACTGCACACCCATCTCATGGGCACACCCAACTCATGGGTTCTCTCACATGCCGACTCACTCAATCTGTGTCCTGGAGGATGTCTCAAGCAACTGTAATCGTCAACACTCCCTCTTAGCTAGGGAGGCATTCTCCACCAGGTCAAGTCTCTTACGGAAGTATTCAAACTTCGTTTTGGTTGTAATCATCAAAACATTTGTGTCTTGATGAGCATCATCAAGGAGCTATGATAGCTCATGAGACTGTTCCCAGTGATTATCTTCATGTAATTCATGACAGTGACCATGTTTTGGTTCATCACCGAAACCATGAAGATTCAGGGATGTGGGAATTTGATCCTATGAAACGTGGCCCTAGAATGGTCTACCACACGTTACCAAAAATTCCACAATAGGGAAATAATATGTGGCAGTTGTAGAAGCAACAAAGGATATTGTGTGGTTCGAGAAAATACTTGAAGATTTGCAGGAGAAATGAGTGAATTCTACTCATCTTCTAGATGTTAATACTTCTGCAATCAAGTTGGCCCAAAATACAAAATATGATTGAACCAAGCACATCAACACAAACTACTATGTAATTCAATATCATATAGAGACCAATCCTATTCATTTGAGACATTGTTCCACAAATGAACAAATTGTAAACATCTTCACCAAAGTGCTTGGAAGATTTTTTTTTTTTAAAGTTTGGAATGATACTTCGACTCACAAACACCCCTTCGAATTAAGTGGAATGTTGCATGCATGTAACCTAACCCTTAGGGATTGAGATACTTTGTAAATATTATTTATGAGAAATATGAAGAGTCATAGGTGATTAGGAAGAGTCATTCGAACATAAGATGAAATCAAAAGTCACTTGTTACTATATATATATGCATGATGTGAATTAATAAAATAAATCATCCATAAACTTACTTATTCCCTCTATCTACATGTGGCGTGACAATATATAAATATATGTAACCTTTGTTTATAAATAAAATAAATTTAAATTCAAATTAATAATAGAGATAATAATAAAACATTAATACTTGAATAACTCACAATAATACACAAACATAAAAATTAACTAAAATTTAAGCTAAAATTAGTAAATTTTATAAAACATTATTAAATGTTTATAATTTAATAGCATTTCCACCCTTTTATAAATACTATTTTTAATTATCTTTTAATTATGTGAATTAAACTTAATAAAACCCTTTGAAATATGATTTCATTTCTATTAGAGAATTGCTTTACTAATTAAGAGCCTTATCTTCACAAAACTCTCATTGTAATTTAATGTTATTATATAAATATAATTAATTTAATTAATTAATTTTTATTTTACATATATATAATTTTTTGGTTTATTTTTCATTTATTATAATGTTATTATATATATAATTATTTTATTTATTAACTATTATCATTTAAATGAGAATTTTTTTTAATTTTTTTTGAAATGAAGTTTATATCATAATAAAAGTTTATATTTTTTAACTTCCTTACAAAAATTTATAAATCAAAATTATAATATTAAATAATATTGTATTGATAACTTTTACCCAGAAATCCATGTGACTATAAACTACTCCAACAAATAACAACCAAGTTCGTTGGCAAGAAGCTTGCAAACAATCCAAATCGATATCATTTTCGAACTTTTCGAAATTTTGTTCTCGACATGCCCTTCCATAAACAGTGATATACAATGAAATTTTTATCCACATATCTTCTCTCCGTTTTGATCCTCATATCTCCTCTACAGGGGAAGATGTGACTGCAAAGGACACCTCTCAAAATCAACTGACCTGTTCACAAGCTTGTCTCTTGTTGTCAAAAACCAGCCAGGAACAACCAAAAAAAAATGAAAACATTGCACCTGTACCAAGGTCCAAAGTTGTATGATGAAGTACATAGAAAATGAAGGTTGAGAAAAGACAAATAGCAATAGGAACGCATACATGAACACGGATATACAATGTATATCCATTACATATTCATCCACAGTTTTGCTGGATGAGTATATCATCAAACGACATTACTTTAAGGTCTTTTCCATGAGAGAGAGACACTGTAGTTGAACAGGGCAGATGCAAAAGCAAGCATAACCAAAAAAAACACCCACCTGACTTTTGAACAGAATAACCAATAGATACTCGGACTATGACAGACTCCTGAGGTAAAAATAATAATGAACAGAAAGAAGGTGATATTTCAAGTCCCTTCATACTTACAATCATGCGTCACACAAACAAGAAAGAAGGCGATTTTTCAAGTTCTGCTTATTCTCTGTGATTCTCTTATAGTTTTAGGATTTTTTTTGGTTTGCTATGCTATTTGACATGTCTGATTGACGTGGGCTGAGATGTCATGATTCAAGGGCATTTAAGTTGTCAAAATTATTTGTGGATTTGGTTTGGACTGCACCCACCCTTAATATAGTTGGATTTGAGACATCTCCAGATATTTTGAACCGATAACTTTCACTTACAGAATGCCTTAACAATATAATCCCTCACAAACTACTCTAGAGCTAAAAGACTCTTTTATAGATTTTTTGACATAACTAATTCTAATTTTGTGAAAAAAAAAAAAAACCGAAGAACACTCTTTAACTTGTTGCGTAACCTAATTTGCCACTAATTTATCTTTATAACAAAAACTGAAACGCAGAAAGAACAGCTCGCATCTGAAGTAAAATCTCCCGAACTTACCTCAATAAAATATTATATACATAATTGGAACGTCGTTCAAGAACACAACCATGCGATCTCAGCTTTATGCATCCTCTGAACAAGGGCTTGAATTCGGTTTTCAAGTGAAATTCAGAAACTAGATATGGCAACTACTAAAACGCTTTTTAGATAAACAAAATACAACTGTCCATCCTAAACTCCTAGAACGGAAAAAAACAAGCCAATGGCAAGGTATTTCTATATAGAAACTACAAGTTTTTCTGTCTTTAGTGCTGTAACATCGTGGTGTGTTTTGGAGCTTTCAATTACAAGATTTTTCTCATGTTCTAATTTTTCTTTTGGGAGTGGGAGAATCTGATATAGGTGAGTGGGTTGGATATCAATGACCGGAAGGTTATTCAGTAAAATTGTGATAATCAAAAAAAATTATTGGTCAATGGATAAATGCTTTCATAGCTAGCTCTAAACCATTTTCAGTATCCAATGTCTCAACTCCAAAATCAATAACTTCTTCCAATTTTAAAACAGGAGCGTTGGATCACTCGAGGAGTGGAATTACTCCAAGATAGTTTTCCTCTCTCTACAAAGGAATTTGTTCCTCTACATAATGGTAAATGGGGAGCTCAATATATGTAAGCCATCAAATACTATTTGTGGTCACTTTTAAGAGTGAATTTCAAGCTGCATTAGTATGTGAAGTTTATCTATAAATTTGTTTCAAGTTACAATACAACTAGAATATATTTCTTCACTTAAAGTCTATCCATAAATTTGTTTTAAGCTATAATAAGTTAGATGCACAACTAAGTCCAACACAATCTAGTTCACCCAACATTAAGCACACATTTAAGTGTAGCCTTAATACATCCCAAAAATATTTATATTTCGCCAATATTTCATAACTTAGCCAACACAAAGCAAAGTAAGGAACATAACATTAGTCCTAGTGATGCAACTACAATACACAAGTACAGGTTGATGCCTTAACTTTATTTATATTCAAAGGCCAAAGATGAATAATTGCATGCAAAATATTCTCATATTAAAGTGAGTGAAATATATATACAAACAAATTACCTTTGGTTTCATCTTAGGGATGGTCATTCCTATTCACCTACTACTCTTCATTTTCTCCTARATTAAATATTTACAATAATATTTACAGTACAATAATCCCAACGATTAGGTAAGTGRCATTACCCCCCTTAATCCAAAGGGTTGTTTGTAAGTCCAAGCATCTTCCAGAGGTGAAGCTCTTGGTTGGGAAGRCACATTGACAAACCCTCGATATGTTTGTCAAAGAACTCATTCAAATGGGCATCRTAAGAGAAGYCGCTACAAATTACAGAAGGCCCCRTATCATCATAACCCAAGATTTAMAATGGTTGAAGTTAGTAAGCATTGGAATMTGAAACCATAATTAGGTTCACACTATCAAGTTGTTGCGAGAAATGCACACAAGCATATCCATGTGACTATGTGTCTAGCTTCTCAAAGTTGACACCCTTGTTACCTACAACRTYTAGTTTTTAATYGAGTTATCTAAAAAAATAACTTGGYTCTGATACCACTAACARRCCAAAGATTAATAAATCAAYRCATAATAATTTYGTATTAAAGTGAGTGAAATATATATACAAACATATGACCTTTGGTTTCATCTCCCCAAAGGTCAGATGGTTATTCCTATTCGCTTACGATTCTTCATTTTCTTCTAKATTAAATATTTACAATAATTTTTACAGTACTATAATCACAAGGATTAGGTAACTTACATATATGAAAAATGTTACGATGTACAATAGAGGAGCATGGCCAATTTCCTACAGTTCATCTACATACTACAATTACACAAGGAATGMCTACCTAGTACAAGAAYTGTCATTCCAAACCTTGAAACAATCGCAGGCTTGTCTCCKACAAGSYTTTTCTTCTTCTTTTCACTTAGCCACTTTGCAATTTTTCTTATTGTGCCTAACACYAAAATTGGCACAATAACAATGCTTATTTACACTCCTTGTGAATGACTTCCCACTTATGCCTTAGCACAATAACAATGCTTATTTACACTCCTTGTGAATGACTTCCCACTTATGCCTTAGCACTTTTGAGGCATCCTCYTTTATATGAGATTTATTGTGCATTTGCAAGTCCCTTCACTCTAAGGTGGACCTAAGAGCCATGCATCAAMTTGCTTGTTTTGGTGACTTGTCCATTAACCATTCACCGAAGTAATTCTAACTCTTCCCAAGTCATCCCAAGTCGTCCTAGGTCATGCCAAGTTGTCCCAAGTCAGCCCAAGTCTTCCCACTTTGTCCAAGTCCATTCGACTAATCCCAAGTGCATCTAACCACACCTAAGTGCATCAAAAGGTAAATCCAATGGCTAAGGGATGCTCCACTGCTTGGGTCCACATGTCTGATTCATGCACCCAAGGCATCCCAACTTGGATAAAGGCAACATGGAACATTTCACCACTCTTTCCATTGATCATGTGGCCAATTTTTGTCATTTCAACCATTTACAACAACCCTCCACACCCACCTAGGAAACATGCCTACTATGATCCATAAGTGGAGGCTTTACATCCTTCCCCACTAAACTTGTTGATGTCTCAACAATGTCGAACCAACCCTTGCCTAAGTTCCCCAAGCTTCTACTCCTCAAATTCTTGGATCTTTTCTTAATATTGCCACAATGCCTCTTTCTTTCCTAATTTTTCTCTTCTTCGGGTATGTATTTACAACTGAAAAAGTATTTATGCATTCAATTCTTATGAAAGTGGGAGGTCCTATGTGAAATTATCTCCTCCACTTCTAGTTCTAGCATGTCTGTGATCAACGCGCGATCTCTAGATGTTGTGACTCAACTAGGATCACTTTCGTCAATCCTACAAGGCTTTAAATGATTGATGTGGAAAATTGGATGGTGAGCTCTCATGTGATTTGACAACTTCAATATATAAGTGACATTGTTAATTTTCTCAAGTACCTTGAACAATCCTTCAAACCATTGTAGTAAAGCACTAGACATGCCACTTGGTGGCTTGAATCACTCTCTGCCCAACTTAAGTAAGACCAAGTCACCAACCTGAAACTTTTTCTCCCTCCTATCATGATCTACCAAACACTTCATCCTTTCTATTGCATTTGTTAACTAAACATGATCCATATCCATTTTTTCTTGGCATTGCTTCATGAACCTTGAGGTTGACGATTTGTGTTTATAGTATCCTTGCAGAACTATGTGTAGTGTCGATGTTTGTTTTCCATTCACCAACTCAAATTGGTTGTAGCTCATTCTAAAATTGTTTTTCATGTTGTAACTAAATTGGGTTGCATCCAACGACTCTGTCTAGTTCGATTTTTCTACATGAACAAATACCTTAGGTAATTTTTCAAAATGCCATTGACACATTCAATTTTCCGATTGGTTTGTGGATCATAACTTGATCTCATCAACAACTTGGTTCCAAAAATCCTAAACAACTCTATCTAAAATTGCCTCATGAACCTTATGTCTCTTTCTAACATAATGCTCAATGGGAGACCCCAATACTTCACAACATTCTTGAAGAACAACTTCACAACTTCTTATGTTGCAAAAAGAATCTTCATTGGCATGAAGATTGCATACTTAGAAAATCGATCAACAACTTTCATAATTCCATTATACCCTTGTGAAATCAAAAGTTGTGTGATGAAGCCCATAGAGACACTTGCCTAACGTCTCTCTAACACCGACAAAGGTTGTAGTGGATCAACCTGCATTTTGATGTTTTAATTGTCTTATTGGAAGAGAAGACAAGTCTGGATGTATTATTCCATGTCTCACATCATATGTTCCCAATAGTAATCTCATTCCAGCAACACCATTGTTCTACATTATCCTATGTGGCCTGCCCAAGCATAATCATGGCACTCCCTCAAGGGTTCCGTCTTAAGGTTAGTTGAATTAGGAATATATATATGATCACCAAAGTACAAAATCCAACTATCCATCCAAAACTTCCTTGTTTTCCCTCCTTCACTTGTTTCATGATATTTAATGTTGTGAGATCCTTGTGCAATATCTCTTTTATCTTCTCTTGCAAGTACATGAAAATTGATGCTTGATTTCCCATGGGCACTAACAACTCGTCCTCCTCTAAGGATACAAATTGAACCTTACTACTTAGGGCATCCACTATTACATTCAACTTTCTTGGTCCGTACTCAATAGTCATGCCAAATTATGTCTAGAAGTCTTGCCACCATGCTTGGTTAGGTGACAACTTCGATTGGGTGGCATAGTAACTTGTTGCCATAATGTCTGTCTTCACAATGAATGGCTTTCCTAACACACTACTAGAATTATCTCAAAATTTGACGACATTATGTCGGTGAGTCGACGAACTGTCGTCGCATATTTGACAAAACTTGGCTAACTATTCCATCAGTGAAATTTTATCGGATAATCTAAATAAACATTGCGCATCGGATATCCGGCACGACGACATCGGTCGTCCGACTGGAATAGTCCAAAAAAAAGGTCCAAATTTACCGTTTCTTTCAATGCCTATGTGTCGAAACACCGACACAAGACTCCGATGCTTATACAGTTCCTCCAACAGAGTTGTTTTATCTCCAACACTTATGTGTCGTCGGATATTCGACACAAGACTCTGATGCTTATATAGTCCCTCTGACAGAGGTGTTGTATCTTCGACACTTATATGTTGTCAGATATCCGACGCCCCTTCATGGGGAACTGTCACCAGAGAACTGACACTTGTATAGTGCCTCCGAAGGAGATGTTGTATCTCCAACACTTACATTTTGACGGATGTATGACACCCCTTCATGGGGTACTGTCGTCAGCTTACCGACGCATGTACAGTCACTCCGACGGAGGTGTTGTATCTCTAACACTTACGTTCGTCGGATATCCAAATGTGATATTCGACGAACGTAAGTGTCGGAGATACAACACCTTCGTCGGAGAGACTGTACAATCATCAACAATCCAAAGAACAAGTGAATATTAAAAAACTAAACAATAAAAAAATATTAATTCACAAATGAAACTTAATTCCCCTTTACTTGGGGTTTATACAAAATATTATAAGCATATAATACAATAATAACACAAAATCTTATAATAAAGTAAAAACACAATCTTATAATACAGTAAATACACAACAAAAACATAAGCTTATAAGCATGATAGTCATAAAAACCCTACATAAATAACTCACACTATGGAGGAGAATGTGGATGCAAATAAAATGGAAAGTGTGATATACAGAAATTATAAATACATGACATTCATTCATAAACATGAACATGAATTTAAATAAACCATTAACAACATTACCAAGTGCGCAGACACATGAATCCATAATGTGGTCGCTACAAATTGCAAAAAAATCTGAAATGAAAGACGAGAAAGTGAAAATGAATTTGTTTTGATGATCAATGAAAGCAACCAATCATATTTATGGTTTTGCAACAATTCTTGTTTAAGGAAAGAGTCCATCCATTATGTAACCATAACAAAAGTTTTGAATTTAAAAATGCCTTCAAAAGAAATTTATTTTGCTTCAATGTTAATGTTTGGAATTATAATCACCTTCATGTTTAAATGGACTTCACCTTGAGCATAAGTGGCCGGTTTTTATATTTCTAGTATTCTCTTCTCCTACAAAGGCTTCACCACTCATTTAGTAAAAACTCTCAACATCAAAGTTGTTTAATCTACATTGTTTAATTTGATGGTTTTCAAGGGAAGAGTGGTCATCAACAAAGATGATGAAGGTGGAAATTATTTCCTCTTCTTCATTGAAGAGGCTTTAAATAGGATACCCCACCACTTCATGTTCTTGATTCACTAATGAGTTTATATACAATAATAGTAACTCTTTGACGTTGGTACGTTTCTCTCTTCCTAAGTCATTTCATATGACTACATGCAACAATAGCATGATGCCTGAAACATGACAAGCATATTGTCAATGTGGCACATTCACCATAAATTATATTTATTTTTGGAGAGTTATGCAAAATGATATCGAAAGTTATTTTTCCATAAGTGTATTGTATGGAATTATTCACCTTTCTTTTGAATGGATTTCTTCTATTGAATGGAAGAGACTTTAGTTTGTATTTTTCATCAACATGAGCTTTTCTCAACAACATTGTGCAGACCGACATCTACTCTATTATTTATCTATTCTTGCAACAATTAAAAGAGGATCACATTCTCAAATGAATATATAGGACAATGTAAAATAATTATCCATACTTTATACTTTAAAGAAATATTAATATAATATTCATTTTTTGCTTAAGCTCCCTAGATTAGCCATTTACCTTAACTTTTAGCCCTCCCTTTCCCTAACTAGTGGAGTTTAGTCCCCCATACTCTTTTATCGTGGTCGGTCTGCACGCAACGATGTATTTTATATTAATTATGAGACATATACAAAAATAGGTGCGCTGGCCTTTAACATATAGGCTCTCTGGACTAATCAAAACATAAGCATCATATCTTATAATAACAGACTCACCAGCCTATATAACACCTCATATACACAAAGTCTCCCTGGCCTCTAAATCGCGTGCACTTAAGCTGCTGTGCGCGATATCCTGGAATGTGCACACTTCCTCATTTTACTGCGCAGCACACGCACGCACTATGCCTTCAAAGGTGCATACAAAATTGATGTCAAACGGCTCACCAACTTAAGTACATCTTCATTTACATTTACAACTGGGTTCGACCTAGGGATATTACAGTATGCAACGATAGTTTTTTATATCCACAAACTTTTTTCGCTTTTCTTTTAGTTGTCTGTAGCTTAGGAAATATTGATATAGAAATGACCTCACGAAATGGAGCACTTGAAACACATCATGAATATCACATAATGTCCTCTCTCTTATTATATAGGAGTAGATAGGGAAACAATAATTCATCAATTTAAGATTACGCTTATTGGATGTAAGAAACCTTAACATCATTTCATACAAGTGTAATTGAAATATCGTTATCCACTACAATTTATATTTGATTCCTAATTGGAATGTGTGACTCTAGTAGCAAAATGAGGTTACCCTGATTTTTTGTAAGATGGAATTCAAAACCATGCTAGAATTCTATGTTCCTCATTTCCTTGTCTAAAATTCCATATACTAATTTTATGGACTTCACAAATGCACACCAAGCCTGTAATATGATTGTAAAGTAGAGTCTTTGAAAAAGGAACATAATGAAGATGTATATAGCTCCAAGGATGTTGCTGGATTGGATCTAAAGAGATAGGAAAAACATAAAAAATATATCCTATCATTGGAAGGCATTGGCATTTCCTTTCCCCCTGATTTAGTAATTAGTTGGCTTGGCCAGTTGGTAACATCACATAGGTTAGTGTAGGAACCGATGACATAATGGAATCCAATTGAAGTAGAATGGTTGTGGGTAGTTCAAACAACCCATAATAGCTACACCATAAGTTGTCATAGTATGTACTATAACCATGTATTGAGATCATGTAAACATCCTATAACTTAATTTAGCATCGTACATGAAAAGATCGACAAGGAAAATACTTATATTCCAATGTTGGGTAGGAAGGAAATGGATATCATTGGTTTCATGAGTCTTACAATTTCTTTGATTGTTATACTTACACGTGAACACAACACTGGTATTTTTGGCCACATCATCCTTTCCTTTCTAGAGATGGGTTCAAACTTCTCTACGAACTCATTATCTAAATGCCTCAAGGATATTAAAGGGCCAATGTTGGATTGGTATGGGGATTTGTTTTACAAGAGAAGAACACCAAACTATCCATTACATGATTCTCTATTACAAAATAAATCTTATGAAAACTGTTGTCTCTATAAGAAAGATGATATGAAAGCACCTGATATAAGTGTTGATAATACAAACCCTTATATCAAATAGAAAATTCCCACCTATATTATTATTGCAAATATATAATTTTGTAGACAATAACAAAAATCAATGTGTGTTGCATTTTGATCTATTCTAACAACAAGGAGGGTGTTTTACATTGTTGAAGTTGGTTTCCTCTTGGTTGAACACGCAAATCAAGACATATTTGGAGGTTATCTACTCAAATAAAGTGGTAAGATGTATTTTACACTACCATAGATGATGGAAACTAATAGGACATGTGAGGACCAAAATTCCTTCATCCCATATCTAATTGATGATTTTTTTGTCTTTAAGAGATTTATGGATCAACACTCATTGAATGGTAACTCCAAGATAACTAGTATCAAAGAATGTCAAATCTTCAAATTCCAACTCATTGATGGCACACCAATGTTGCAATATAAAGCCTTGATTTGGAAAAACAAAGATAGCAAAACTATTAGTTTTATGACTCCTCATCATTTAGGATTTATTTCAAATGTTGGCATGCAATATTTTGTTGAGGAATTCTCTCAAACAGTTGGAAATCAAATAGTTTAGGTATCCATTCACACACTTGGTGTGCAATATAAACTTTAGGCATTTTTTCAAACTTTTGGAGCTCAAATTAAATACAATAACCAAGAACCATCAATGATTGTGTTTAAATCACCAACAAACATAGGGAAGTTGGCAATCCAATTGAAGTAGAATGGTTGTGGGTAGTTTAAACAACCCATAATACTACACCATAAGTTGTCATAGTGTGTACTATGCCCATGTATCGAATTCATGTAAACATTCTATAACTTAATTTAGCATTGTACATGACAATATCGACAAGGAAAATACTTATATGCCAATGCTGGGTAGGAAGGCAATGGCTATCATTGGTTTCATGAGTCATACAGTTTCTTTGATTGGTATACTTACAAGTGGATGCAACACTGGGATTTTTGGCCACGTCATCCTTTCCTTTCTAGAGATGGGTTCAAACTTCTCTATGAACTCATTATCTAAATGCCTCAAGGATCTTAAAGGGCCAATGGTGGATTGGTATGGGGATTTGGTGTACAAGAGAAGACCATCAAACTATCCATTACATGATTCTCTATTACAAACTAAATCTTATGAAAAATGTTTTCTTTGTAAGAAAGATGATATGCAAGCACCTGAGATAAGTGTTGATAATACAAACCCTTATATCAAATAGAAAATTCCCACCTATTTTATTATTGCAAATACATAATTTTGTAGACAATAACAAAAATCGGTATGTGTTGCATTTTTATCCATTCTAACAACAAGGAGGGTGTTTGACATTGTTGAAGTTGGTTTCCTCTTGGTTGAACACACAAATGAAGACATATATGGAGGTCATCTACTCAAATAAAGTGGTAAGATATATTTTACACTATCATAGATGATGGAAACTAATAGGACATGTGAGGACCACAATTCCTTCATCCCATATCTAATTGATTTTTTTTTTTAAGAGCTTTATGGATCAACACCCATTGAATGGTAACTCCAAGATAACTAGTATCAAAGAATGTCAAATCTTCAAATTCCAACTCATTGATGGCACACCAATGCTGCAATATAAAGCCTTGATTTGGAAAAACAAAGATAGAAAAACTATTAGTTTTATGACTCCTCATTATTTAGGATTTATTTCAAATGTTGACATGCAATATTTTGTTGAGGAACTCTCTCAAATAGTTGGCAATCAAATATTTTAGGTATCCATTCACACACTTGGTGTGCAATATAAACTTTAGGAATTTTTTCAAAGTTTTGGAACTTAAATTAAATAGAAAAACACAGAACCATCAATGACTGTGTTTAAATCACCAACAAACATAGGGCAATTGGAAATCCAATTGAAGTAGAATGCTTGTGGATATTTCAAAGGGACAATGGTGGATTGGTATGGGGATATGTTTGTCTTTATGCATGCAAGGATTACCTACCATGTTTTCATTTAGAAGAGAATACCTTCATTTGAAATTGAGAGCATTCAGTGTATCCAAACTACCTTTATTTTCTAGAGATAGTTTACTTTGAGATTCACATAAGGTAAGACGTCATAAATCATTTGATACACTACATATCATGGAAACACAATATTGTTGATAGTTAGGTCTTTTTTATTGATTTCACACAAATTGGATTGTAACAATGAAACACATCCTCCTTGATATAACTTATACTACAACAATAACCGTCACCTTCTCTGTATCTTATGAGAGGAACGCTAGAAATTTTTAGATCTAATTCTATCATAAGGATACTGTTAGAAATAATAGGTCTTCTTGTTTAAACATAGACAATATAGCAATATTGTCACCTAACCATAGGCCGAAGCCACCCCAGAGAACCTTAACCTTGACAGAGAGAATGATTCTGGAAGCAAACCCTAGGTCCAAAATCAAATAAAGGTAGCGTACCACTCTCCAGAGCTAGAGTACCAGGAATAAATTCCAAAGTATAACCAAGAGAAAGTGCAAGACTAAAACAAAAAATACTAGTTGCAGTAGTTGCAGCTGCAACTACTCTCCAGATTTGCACATTTACTAAGTTTCTGTAGTGCGCACTAAATTTATGCAATTGCGAGATGTGTGTGTCCAAATGAGCTCTGGAATCCTATATTTATACTGCTCTTCCTTAGCTATCTGGGTCGACTTCTCTTTCTGGAGGCTAAAAACTCAATATTAATTATTTTTTTTAGCCAACTTGTCTTCTAGGGTTATGTTCAATGCTTTAGGGTTTCTTCTTACTTCCCAGAATATTCTATTCTTGTCAAGGTTATACATGGAGTTTTAATACCTCCCGCAACTACCATAATATCAATAGATACAACCCATAAAATCAGCCTATAACAACACTACAACATATTTTATGACAATATTTGTAGTATCCCTCTGATAACATTGTGATTAGGCAAATTCTAGGAACAAAAGTTCAAACTCGAATCTTCCCTAACTCAAATCTGCAAAATATCTAATTCAAACATGGTGTCATGTCTTGAATATACATAATATCTCATTTAAATGATGATGCATGTGTTCCCTAGACTTTTTAAAATGAGAAATTTGAAAAGGACAGAGTGAGGAAAATTTACTAAGCTAGAAGTCATTGTTGGTCTAGTTCATTGATTTGTCGCCCTTTGTCTCTCTGGCTCCTTGGTAGGGTCATTGTGTCTCTTGCGATGCCTCTCTATATCTATGGCATGCCATAGTATATGTCTCTTTTCATTTGGTAGCTGGGTGGGGTCTATGTCTTCCTTTGTGGAACGTTTGGCAGGGGATGAAGGGCTGAGGGTTTCGTTTGGCAGAGGATGCAAGGGTCAAGTGAATGACCGTATACACTAGTGCCAATTGGGTCAAGTGAATGCGAATGGGGTAGGTCGATTGCGAATGGGGCCGGGTTCTGTGCGAATGAGGTTAGGGGTCAAGTTCTATGCAAATGGGAATGGGGTCGGGTTTTGTGTGAATGGCGTTCAATTTTAATCATCGTTGTGTGGTTGTATCGTATATATAACATATATATGTTATATATATGTTTTCAATATATAAAATATTTTTATTTTATATTATGATATAATATATAAATATTATATATTATATAATATGTTTTATATTATATATTATATTATATGTTGTATTTTATATAATATATTATATAATATATAGTTTTTGTTCATGATTTCGACAAGTGCCCCCGGTGCAGATCTTGGTGGTAGTAACAAATATTCAAACGAGAACTTTGAAGACTGAAGTGGGGAAACATTCCTTGTGAACAACACTTGGACATGGGTTAGTCGATCTTAAGAGATGGGGAAGCCATGTATCAATGGTTCACTCTACACAAACATCGAAAGGGAATTGGGTTAATATTCCCGAACTGGGACATGGCGGTGGACGACAACGTTAGGAAATTCAAAGCCATCTTTGGGGGCCCTAGGAAGAGTTATCTTTTCTATTTAATGACTTTCCCACCCTGAAATCGGTTCAACCTGATCTGCATTTTATGAGCAGAACGAAATGAATATAGATTATTAAAAGATGCTTAACACAAAATAACAAAGATACAATAAAATTGGTTTTCTATTCAATAAGGAAATAAGTTGAATCTGTAAAATGCAGTGGAAAAGAAGCTTTTTGGAATGGTGGCGGCTTATCTCTGAGAAGAGATGTGACGACTGCGCTCATTCACCAAAATATTATTACAATGAGGATATGAAGGCCTTTTTACAATAAACATTAATGTCAAAAACCCTAGACATCCAAAAACCTAACACTAGGAGATGAAGCACCAAAAGTCATGTGGGCCCCATTTGGATAAGTTAGTACATCAACTTCCCGGGGTCGTAACTTTTTCATATGATCTTCATTTTAGGCGCACAACAACCCATTGGAAAGGTCTAGCCGAGGAATACACATTTTGATGCTATTTATTAAAGGTCGTTTGCGACTGTGGCGAGCCCTGAAAATGTTGTTTAGGGCCTCAAAATGGCCCCACAAGTTAGGGACCCAAAAACTAGGAAAAAACTGCCAAACTGGAAAACTACCAAAATGAACTAGTTGGAATAGGTGGGTGGCCACTGACATCCATTTGGATCACAACTGGAGATAGGGTCCAACAGATGGAAGAGAACTGCATGTCTTTCAGTGTCCAGTGCCCCTTTGACGACAATTGAAAATCTAGAGGACCGAGTATCGTCCATGCCTGATCGTACTCATAACCGTATCAGGTCTCCAAGGTGAACAATGTTGGGTATGTGTTATATTCTTGGCGCGCAGGGGTTCGGGGGCAGCGCCCCCGAAATTTTTTTTTTGGGCCGACATATTTTCGCCAGTTTCCGGCCGACATATTTTCGCCGGGCCGACATATTTTCGGGACCACATGATATTAGGTGGTTTTCGGCACATGGTTTTTTGCCGATGGTTTTCTAGTTCCGGTTAAGGAATTAGGGTTTTGGACTAATCCAGGTCACTGGGTTAGGGTTTTGGATGCCGCTGGCTCCTATATGTATATTGTATTGTAAACAATGTAAAACAATGTGTATCAATATAATATATGCTGGTTTTCCCGGTTTGGGTTTCCAGGTGAAAAATCTCTGTGTAATGTTTGTATTTTCCATTGTATCTTTTCTGAATATCAGTTTGCAGTAGATATTGTACAAGGTTAGAATTTACAAACAACCTCTAGTTAATAGAACAATGTAGGTAAGGGAAGTCAGAAAAACGGATCCATAACTTTGGGAAAATGGTTAACTCTGATGGTTGGGCCTAGGGGTCTGCATCTTCAACCCGTGGGTAGTCGACAATCTTCCTAGTTGATCTCGCGGTGAGGGTGTGTTGTCAAGTGAAAATTGGGCTATGAACATAGAATGTCCCCTCGTGGGGGATTTTCTGTATGAGGTGAAAAGTCTACTCGGAACTGGTACAGAGAAGTGGAATATGACTTTTTAATTAAAACAAAGCATTGTGATGGTCGCTATGGATGCATACGCAATGTGATTTTTTCCCAGTGCTCTGAATGTCAAAGTGAATAAATTCAACCAAGCGCGGGTAAACGACAAGAGTAACTATGACTCTATTAAGGTATTAAAATTCCTCGTCATCTAATTACTGACGTGCATGAATGGATTAATGAGATTCACATTGTCCCTATCTACTATCTAACAAAACCACAGCCAAGGGAACGGGCTTGGAAGAATCAATGGGGATATCTAAGACCCTTATAATCATCCAGGATATCTCCATGAACCTTGAATTAAATGGTCTCCCCTAACACAATCACTCCCTCACACATTATGAACTAAACAATGTTAACCCCTAAGACACTATACTGGCCTTGAGCACACTAACCCCTTGATACACGTTGACACTTAAGCCATATGAAAACTAATGCAATAACCCCTTAATAACTTATGACCAAAAACACACTAAGCCACTAATATGATATGACCACTAATAATTATGGTTGTGGACATTGTGTACCCCCCAATCCCTATATATGAAACTTGACATGGCTAACTGTTGAAATTGCAATCTCCCGCTTTCATATAGAAACCATGAAGACATGAAAACCCTTAGAAACTATAATCCCAAATGAATTATCCCCCTATAAATGCATTAACTCCTTAATACATTATGATGTCAAACAAACTAACCCTCTCATACATCGACCCCTTAATACATTATTACTTTGAACACACTAACCCCCGAATAGAATTTGATGATTGATCCATTTAATGATACTTCATTCAACCACCCCCTAATAATTATGACTTTGAACACATTAATGAATCCCTATTATATGATAACCCCCAATCACTATCAACTTGAACATGGTATACCCTTTGATCTCTATGACTCTTGAAACAATCACCCCTAGTCAACATAGTGTGACCTCAAACACACTAACAAATGAATGCATTATGGTTCAGAACATAGTAACATCATAATAGATTGACCCTAATAATACACTATGATTATCACCATATTAGTAACCCCATATTTTCTATCACATTCTTGTGTATTCCCTTTGTTTGATACCATACCAATTTCTAAATACTCTACTTTGAACTTTGTTCTTAGAAAAGGATCATTGTGTTTGGTCTCTCTTTTTCAATTTTCATCCACACACATATATTTTGGTTTTAGTGTCATTAACACCGATGTTTTTTTGGTTTTAATGTCATTATCTTCCTTGTCTCCAAGTTTTCCCCACATCATATTTTCCAAATTTGGATCTAGTGAGCATGGAGTTTGGGATCCAACCAATACAGAGCTTGGAGTCCCCATAAATCTGTCATTTATATGTACCTTTTTGTGATGCTAACTTGAGGAGGGCCAAGAGGCCGACTGAAAACACAACCAAATTGTTAGTTCCCTTACATAGTATACCCCCCAATATCCGTGAACCTTGAATTAAATGGTCTCCCTTAACCTAATCACTCCCTCACACATTATGACCCAAACAATCATGTTAACTGGACATAAGGCACCATTGCCACTAACCACTAAGCCACTAATATGCTATGACCACTAATTATTATGGTCATGGACACTATGTACCCCCTAATCCCTATGAAACTTGACATGGCTAACCCTTGAAACAATCACCCCCTTGCATGTAGCAACCATGAAGACCTGATCTTTTCTTGGTTTTATACCTCATGCATGGTACATGAGCTCTTAAATCATACCATGTCCATGACTTGGAGAATCATAGTTTGAAAATATTCATTAAGATTGTTTCCTTGTATAATTCTTCATGTGAGTCGTATTTGAGTCTAGAAGCCCTCCCATATTGTCAACACATGCATCTACTACAACCAAGTCAAATTTTAGTGCATACAAGCATAAATTGAAAAATTTCAACGTTGGCCCCATTCATAGGTCACTCGGTGCGGGGTCAAATTAAAGCATAATTTCCACTAATTGGTAAATGGAAAACCAACTTGAAATTTGTTATATGAACCAAAGTTAAAATTGGATATGAATATGGTATATACCTGAATCATGAGCTTCTCTCAGTTTTAGACCTCGTGCACAGTACATGAGCTCTTAAAGCATACCATGCTCATGACATGGAGAAGTATAGTTTGAAAACATTAATTAACATTGTTTCATTATATAATTCTTCGTGTTATTTTTATTTGAGTCTGAAATCCTCCCATATCATCAACGCATGCATCTACTACAACCATGTCAAATTTCAGTGCATACAAGCAGAAATTGAAAAAAAATCAACGTTGGCCTTGAACACACCAACCCTTGATACACATTGACACTTAAGCCATATGAAACCTAATGAAATAACCCCTTAATACCTTATGAACAAAATCACACTAAGCCACTAATATGCTATGACCACTAATAATTATGGTCCTGGACATTGTGTACACCCTAATTCCTATATATGAAACTTCACATGGCTAATCATTGAAACTGCAATCACCCACTTACATATATAAACCATGAAGTCATGAACCCCCTAATAAACTATAATTCCAAATGCGCTATCCCCCTATAAATGCATTAACCCCTTAATACATTGTAATGCCAAACACACTAGCCCTCTCATACACTAACCCCTTAATACATTATTACTTTGAACACACTAACCCCCTAATAGAATTTGATCATTGATCCTTTTAATGATCCTTGATGTAATCACCCCCTAATAATTATGAATTTGAATACATTAATGAATCCCTATTATATGATAACCCCCAATGACTAGTATCAACTTGAACATGGTATACCCTTTGATACCTATGACTCTTGAAACAATCACCCCTAGTGAACATAGTGTGACCTCAAACACACTAACAAATGAATACATTATGGTTTTGAACATAGTAACATCATAATAGATTGACCCTACTAATACACTATGACTAACCCCATATTAGTATCGCCATATTTTCTATCACATTCTTGTGTATTCCCTTTGTTTGATACCATACCAATTTCTAAATCCTCTATTTTGAACTTTGTTTCTTAGAAAAGGATCATTGTGTTTGGTCTCTCTTTTTCAATTTTCATCCACACACACATTTTTTGGTTTTAGTGTCATTAAAACTGATGTTTTTTTGGTTTTAGTGTCATTATATTTCTTGTCTCCAAGTTTTCCCATATCACATTTTCCAAATTTGTGTCTAGTGAGCATGGAATTTGGGATACAACCAATGCAAACTTGGAGTCCCCATAAATCTGGCATTTATATATACATTTTTGTGTTGCTAACTTAAGGAGGGCCAAGAGGATGGATGAAAAGGAAGCCAAATAGTTAGTTCCATTACACAGTATACCCTCCAATATCCATTAACCTTGAATTAAATGGCCTCCCTTAACCCAATCACTCCCTCACACATTATGACCCAAACAATCATGTTAATTGGCCATAAGGCACTATGGCCACTAACCACTAATCCACTAATACACTACGACCACTAATTATTATGGTCTTGGACATTATGTACCCCCTAATCCCTATGAACCTTGACATGTCTAACCCTTGAAACAATCACCCCCTTGCATATAGAAACCATGAAGACATGAACTTCTCTTTGTTTTAGACCTCATGCACGGTACATGAGCTCTTAAAGCATACCATGTCCATGACTTGGAGAAGTATAGTTTGAAAAAATTCATTAAGATCGTTTCATTGTATAATTATTCGTGTGAGTCGTATTTGAGTCTGGACACCCTCTCATATTGTTAATGCAAGCATCTACTACAACCATGTCAAATTTCAGTGCATACAAGCAAAAATTGATGTTTTTTTTTAAGTTGGCCCCATTCATAAGTCACTCCGTGTTGGTTCAAATTAAAGCATAATTTCCACTAATTGGAAAATGGAAAACCAACATCAAATTTGTTAGATGAACCAAAGTTAAAATTGAAGATGAATATGGTATATACCTGAATCATTAGCTTCTCTTGGTTTTAGACCTTATGCATGGTACAAGAGCTCTTAAAGCATACCATGTCCATGACTTGGAGAAGCATAGTTTGAAAAAATTCATTAAGATCGTTTCATTGTAGAATTATTTGTGTGAGTCATATTTGGGTCTAGAAACCCTCCCGTGTTGTCAACGCATGCATCTACTACAACTGTGTCAAATTTCAGTGCATACACGCATAAATTAAAAAAAATTCAACATTGGCCTTGAACACACTAACCCCTTGATACACCTTGGCACTTAAGCCATATGAAACCTAATGAAATAACCTCTTAATACCTTATGACCAAAAAATCACTAAGCCAATAATATGCTATGACCACTAATAACTATGTTCATGAGCATTGTGTACCCCCTAATCCCTATATATGAAACTTGACATGGCTAACCATTGAAACTGCAATCACCCCCCTGCATATAGAAACCGTGAATACATGAACCCCTTAAGAAACTATAATCCCAAACACACTATCCCCCTATAAATGCATTAACCCTTTAATACATTATGATTTCAAGCACACTAACCCTCTCATACACCGACCCCTTAATACATTATTACTTTGAACACACTAACCCCCTAATAGAATTTGATCATTGATCCCTTTAATGATCCTTCATGCAATCACCCCATAATAATTATGACTTTGAACACATTAATTAATCCTTATTATATGATAACACCTAATCACTGGTATCAACTTGAACATGGTATACCCTCTGATCCATATGACTCTTGAAACAATCACCCCTAATGAACATAGTGTGACCTCAAACACACTAACAAATGAATACATTATGGTTTTGAACATAGTAACATCATAATAGATTGACCCTACTAATACACTGTGACTAACCCCATATTAGTAACCCCGTATTTTCTATCACATTCTTGTGTATTCCATTTTTTTGATACCATAGTGATTTCTAAATCCTCTACTTTGAACTTTCTTTCTTATAAAAGCATCATTGTGTTTGGTCTCTCTTTTTCAATTTTCATCCACAAAAATATTTTTTGGTTTTAGTGTCATTAAACCCGATGTTTTTTTGGTTTTAGTGTCATTATCTTCCTTGTCTCCATGTTTTCCCCACATCACATTTTCCAAATTTGGCTCCAGTGAGCATGGAGTTTTGGATCCAACCAATATAGAACTTGGAGTCCCCATAAATCTAGCATTTATACATACCTTTTTGTGCTACTAACTTGAGGAGGGCCAAGAGGTCGACTGAAATTGTAGCCAAATTGTTAGTTCCCTTACATAGTATACCCTCTATTCTCCATGAACCTTGAATTAAATGGTATCCCTTACCCCAATCACTCCCTCACACATTATGACCCAAACAATCATGTTAACTATCCATAAGGCACTATGGCCACTAACCACTAATCCATTAATACACTATGACCACTAATTATTATTTTCTTGGACACTATGTACCCCCTAATCCCTATGAACCTTGACATGGATAACCCTTGAAAAAATCACCCCCTTGCATATAGAAACCATGAAGACATGATCTTCTCTTGGTTTTAGACCTCCTGCATGGTACATGAGCTCTTAAAGAAGACCATATCCATGACTTGGAGAAGCATAGTTTGAAAAAATTCATTAAGATCGTTTCATTGTAGAATTCTTCATGTGAGTTTTATTTGAGTCTGGAAACCCTCCCATATCGTCAACGCATTCATCTACTAAAACCATGTCAAATTTCAGTGCATAGAAGAAGAAATTGAAAAAATTTCAATGTTTGCCCCATTCACAGGTCACTCCGTGCGGGGTCAAATTAAAGCATAATTTCCACTAATTGGTAAATGGAAAACCAACTTGAAATTTTTTATATGAACCAAAGTCAAAATTGGATATGAATATGATATAGACCTGAATCATGAGATTCTGTTGGTTTTAGACCTTGTGCATAGTACATGAGCTCTAAAAGCATACCATGTCCATGACTTGGAGAAGCATAGTTTGAAAAAAAATCATTAAGATCCTTTCATTGTATAATTCTTCGTTTGAGTCATATTTGATTCTAGAAACCCTCCCATATCGTCAACGCATGCATCTAGTACAACCTTGTCAAATTTTAGTGCATACAAGCAGAAATTGAAAAAAATTCAATCTTGGCCCCATTCACAGGTCACTCTATGCACGACCAAATTAAAGCATAATTTCCAAATAATTAATCTTCTTCTTCATCCAAATCAAAATTTGTATCATCCAGTTCAAAATTGATGTTTAAAGGATCAACCATATCATCATCATCATCAATTTCAACATTTCCAATCATATCATCATCTATATCATCATCAAGAACATTGTCTCCTACATTTGGTTATACTTCTTCAAGTTATTCATCTAACACATCGTCATGTGTCCATGATTTTTCATGATCCTCATCATGTTGGATTAACCCCACTATACAAATTAAAACCAACAAAAAACTAGAGCAACGCCCAAGCAACTGGATGTGCCAATGACAACATATATCAAGCACCCACACAATGCGCCAAGGGAAGATCTCACAGATTTATAGTCATAAATTTACTTGTATCATCTCATTTACATTTACATTTACTTAATTTCATCTCCTTCACATCTATGTTGCAATTTTTTCGTTTGATTGTCGAATTCTTTTTGTGAGTCGTATTTGAGTCTATAAACCTGAATGAGATTCTCTTGGTGTCAAGAATAATATATTATCTACTAAACAAGGCCAACCACATTTCCATATCATTAATATTCTTCTTCATCCAAGTCAACATCTGTATCATCCAGTTCAGAATTGATGTTGAAAGGATTGGCCATATCATGAGAATCATCATCAATGTCATCATTTCCAATCATATCATCATCTATATCATCATCAATAACATTGTCTCCCACATTTGGTTTGACTTCTTCAAGTTATTCATAAAGCAGATCGTCGATATCATCTTCATCCAGAACATTTTCTCGAACATGATCTCCTTGAACTGCTTCGACATATTCATCTGACACGTGAACTAACTCCTCCTCTACATCATCTTCTTCTTCAATATCATCTTCTTCCACTACATTATACTTTATCGGCCTTCCTCTTGGATCATATATAACAACATATGACCAACCCCCTCTACCTAGAACCTCTGAATAAAATACATGCTCGCATTGGCTTGGAAGAACATAGGGATCTGATCTCAGCTTAACGTTCCTTGTATTAACCATGGTAAATCCATTAGCATGTTGACTAACAGTTCTATCAGTATCACACTCATTCATTTGTAGCATGTACCATTTGACGTCGAGCATAACTAATTTGAAGGATTTAAAGTCACACTCAAGTATATCATCCAAATACCCATAGTAGCGATTTTCAAAGACTTATGGATTTCTGTCACTTCTAGAGGAAACATTAGTAAACTGAAACATTGCAGTTATCCCACTATCATAAGTCTTCATCTTTTCATCCAACTTTTTGATGCAAAATTTGCACCCATTTCACAACATATCATTGTGGTGTTTCAACTGAAATATTATAGACACGTAAAAAAAGCATTGTCAATTGATAAACATATTTATTCTTTGAAATTATGCAAATTAATAAGAAAAACATGCCATATACATCAATATAATATTCAAAAAAACTAAACAGTATGGGTGAATATATGGTTTCCTATTTATCTTTTAACCCATATGCTAAATCAATTTCCCTATGTGTAAGATTGGTATCTCCTTTACGTTCAGCTTCTTTGACCAATGAAGCCACACCATACCATGATAACCTACCATTATTAGATTGTATACATCGTTAAATCTATACCTTCATCCAATCAAGATTTTTTTCAATGTATAAATGTATTTCATCCCACTCTCAAGCAGCTATATTAAAATAAAAAAATTCACATATAATTAATCAGTTACCATGGTACTGTACCTTCATAATAATGGATTATGAAGGAAGACTACAAATTAAATAAGTATGATATACATAGAAACAAAAATTCAAATGTATTATAAATGGCCACCATGATCTACTTACTTGTCACTTTCCTCATTCTACCTTTCCCCAATAGGTTCTCCCCTTCAAATTTGTTGATGGAATTGACATCCCAAATGTGATCCACATTAATACTTGCAAATATTTTAGGAAGATATTGAGTAATATAAACCATGTTTTGATATACCATATATCCCTCTACCATAGAACCCTCAGAATGTGCTCTTTGTCGAACCAAATCCTTCAATGATTTCAAGTGCCTCTCAACCATCCACATTGACCTTGTGTGTACAGGTCCACACTTTTCAATCTCGTCAACTTGGTGTATGAGGTAGTGTTCTTGTGCATTGAAAAGTGTTGGAGGTAGATAATTTTTCGTTTCACACATTAGACAAGGAATTTGTCTTCTCCAATACTTTATATCTTCTTTATCAATTTATTTATATGAAAACCATCTACAAATGATGCAAGCAAATCACAAGTTTCAACAAAAAAGTATATAGTACTACATTACAAATAAAACACATGAAGTGAAATATAAGTTGTACAATGAATTGAACAAATTACACTTTGCATATAAATTGCCACTTACCTCATGTATTTTCAAAGATCATATATAACTTGTTTGACATTGTTGTCAAAGTTGTCTAGGAGAGATAGAGGTAGAACATATTGTAACAAAAAAAAATCATTATTTTCCCCAAATTAGTAGAAAAAAAAACTAACACGATGTTTCACCAATATACAAATATATACACCAAAATAATTACCTTAACGAACGTATGCCAATCATGAGTTTTTACCCCACCTAATTCACCTTTCTTTGTTAGGATATTCTTTATGTTTGAAGAAAATCCAGTGGGAAATTTAATTTTTTGAATAACCTGTTTTACATCATTTCTTTGTTTCTCTATAAATAACCATGGAAGGGTGCTTATATTTTGGTCTCCATCGCTATTTGAATGAATCACACTTTGCATTGCATGATTGGCCTCCTTAATGTCATTACGAATCTTTACAATTTTTTCTTTGTCACTCCTTCCTAAGATTTTCCATAACGTTTATGTTACATTATTCCCAATATGCATTGAATCAAATAAATGGAAAATTTATAGGTGCTCATAGTAGGGGAGCCTACTGAATTGTACAGGATAACTTTTCATTCCTCGTGGAAGCACCCCGTTATTAATGCATTCATGAAAACCTTCAAGGTGAAGCATAATTAAATATATTACAACAACAAATGTCAATTAGTAAAGTGAACAAAATGAAATAAAAATATAAAATATTCAAAACATTTCATGTATGATACATAGACATTTTGATCCATACCTTGACGATTTCTATTATATTGCAACAACCATAGACAAGGTGTCATTCTCAGTGGTTTTAATCCAGTCTCTTATTTCCCATTGAAAATATGTTTTTCGATACTTCGATACCTATGGTTCTTTGAGAGGAAGTGCCTACACTCATCAAACACCTATTTTCCTAAACTTCTTGAATGACGAGATTTCATCTTAGGACCACAAACTCAACATGCAAATTTACCCTTTGTTTGAAGACCTACAAGAGATGGATTAAATTTGACATCAATTATTCGAAGTATGATTAATGAAGGGGTTATGTATTAAAAAACATGCATGATATGAAATTCATAAAATTAAACACTATTAAAGTGCAATGTAACATTATAATATACCACAAAAATGTGTTAGCCCTAGGGAAGCGTGAATTGTCCATACAAGCATTGCATGGAATTGAATTCCCTTTGCACATCTACTCGTCTAGAGATATCATACACAATGATTCCCTTCCATAACTCTAGTAACTTGTCGATAAGAGGCTTGATATATACATTCATATCTTTGAATTGGTACTTACCTAATTGATTGAACAAAAAGTAGAAAATTACTACATATATGAGTAAATAAAAAAATATCAAACATAATTGTAAGACATAATTGAACATATATGAGTAAACAAAAAAATATAAGAAATAATTATGAGACAAACTGTACAAATGATATGTTACCATGTTAAAATAAATTATTCTAAACAAATACCTAGAACAATCATTGCCAACATTATGTGCTCCCTCTTTATTGACATCCATGGAGGAATGTTTTTGTTGATTAAAAAATTGGCCACACTGAGTAAATAGATCTGAGCTCTCCAAATGGATTCACATCGTCAGCTACCAATGAAATCCTAAGGTTACAAGGTTCTACTTTAAAATGTGGTCATACTTCATCAATCTTGTTAAATGCAGATCCATCTGTAAGAATTTGAAGAAAACCATCTTTACTTTTGTTTTTTGCATGGTAATCCATAAATTGTGCTATGCTTTTGCACCTTAACAATCGTCGCAATTGTCAGGCTGCTAAATTGTATATTTTAAGTGTCCTGAATCACTAAATTGTCAAACCAGGGTTGGTATACTTCGAGCTGATACACAGTATGTGCGGGCAAGCGTCTAGTCTTTATTCGAATGCTATCCTAAAAATAAAGCACACACCTATTCTAAGAATTTGAATT
>ML798497.1:126777-166844 GCA_009831015.1 Picea engelmannii | reverse complement strand
ACCATAACGCATGCCATGATGCATCGGTTTCGAACTGCTCCACTGGTACCACTACGGTGTGAGTTGGTACCTGGTACCGGAATCCTGCGCCAAGAATAGCAATGGTACCTACCCAAGTGATATTAGCTCATTTATCAAATTAATGTATTAAAATGCATAATAATAACTTGAATTTCAAAGATACCTTAGGTGACCCCTTTGGGTGGTAAAGGGATGTTGATTTTATCAAAAGGAGGTCAAAAAGGGTGATACTGGCATATAGTTGGAGGTCAATGGTAAGTAGTATGGGCGAAGAACATAGTCAAAACCGGGGACCAACAACAATCATGGAATTATGGGAATATAACGAAGAAACTTGTGAGGAACCTTTTTTGTTACTTGATCGGTTCGATATATACTAATTTGAAATTTCAAGCATTCTTCTTTCGATGCATGTTCTTCATACTACATAATATGATCATCAAGACATGCATGAATAGATTTATACCCCATTCCAATATCTTTCATAATGGAATGCAAATCTTGGTATGTGCGACATAAAACATTTGACGGTGGTAAAAAATTCACCTAACAATCTACAACATAAAAAATAAACACGGGTTAATGTAAAGAATATTAAGTGTACATATTGCATCCAAATTTTATAGATCATGATCAAATAACAATAAAAATAGAGGAAAAAATAAAACCTTTATTATCATGTACTAAATGTGACGAAAAATATTACATACCTTAGGATTTGTGTGACACAAGTGTTTGAGAAACCATTCATAACCTTTAAGTTAACCAACAACAATATAGCAAGGAGAAGACTTGCTTTGGAGCCTTCATAAAGAGGTTGTGTTGCCTTCTCAAGTATAGGTATATCAAAAACACCATCAAGTTGATCATCATCATAATCCATTCCAACATTATTAAATGTCTCCTGGATCAATATATTTGTCCCATATTCTTCAACTGTGTTATAATTAGCATCGTCATCTTCTTCCATAGGATCATTAACTTGATCTTCAATATTTGCTCCATGTTTCTGAATAGGTGCTTGTACAACCACGTCTTCCTCCATGGGAAGTGCATAAGGACTTTATTCCTTTATAATTATAAAAAATCAATTAATATTAGTGTATATATAACAAATATTAAATTGATACAAACACTAAAAAATATAATGTAGGTAAACAAAGACAAAGATAGGAGATTTTATTGACATGTAGAAAGAGAGACACTTTGTGAGATATATAGTCACAACCAACAATAAAAACATATTCTTATTTTGTCTTCATCATTATGTCATATTCTTTCTTGATTTCAGTTGGAGGCCACAAGTGCTAAGTATATGGAAACTTCACTGGGCCCAACTTGGAGACCATTGTTTAATTCATAAGGGGTTGAGAGATGAGAGAGTATGGGTTAATGCATTAGTGATTCAAGGGTTAGGGGTTAGGGGTTAAGGAGTTAGGGTTTAAGGGGTAATTAGGGGTACATAATGATTTAGGGGTTTATAAGGGGTCAAGGGATATAGGATTAGGGGTTAACATGTTATTGTCCATCCAATTGTTAGGGGTACTTAGGAGTTGGTATTCTATATGGAGCGATCAATTTAGGTGAGAGAGAGAAACAAAGATAACAAATCAATGATGAAACTTGTGAAATTTATCAATATGTTTATGAATATGTTGAAAAATTATAGGAAAAATGTTATTTTTCTTGACATGTAGAAAGAGAGACACTTTGTGAGATATATAGTCACAACCAACGAAAACAACCTATTATTATTTCACCTTCATCATTATGTCATATTCTTCCTTGATCTCACTTGGTGACCACGACTTTAAAGTCGATGGAAAATTTCCCACAAATTGGATACCACAGGTTACAATGGGTTGATATCATCTTATATAACCCTCTGATCCCTATCCCTTAACCCAACCCTAACATCTAAACCATTAAACCCTAACCCTTTAATCCCTATCCCCTAACCCCTCAAACTCTATCCCTCTAATCCTTAACACCTTAACCCCATTCACCCTAACCCCTAAACCCTTAACCAATAACCCCTATCCCCCTAAGCCCGTAAATTATTAACCCCTAACCTGGTCTAACCCCATAATCCCTAACCCTTTCTCCCTAAAACACCATTAACCTCTAAATCCCATATAAGGACCTAAATCCCCTAAACCTACTTTAAACCCTGACACCTTAATCACTGAGCCTTAATGGCCTTTTTAACCCTTAAACCAATAAAATATTAAACCCTAACCCCTTACACCCTGTACCCCTATACCTTAAACCCATTAACCACTAAAATCTACCCTAAACCCTAATTAAAATATACATCTTATGTCTACTTCTTTTATTCTTAACTTACTCTCAATTTGTTGTGTACATTGAATATATCCATAAAGAAAAACGAATTCATTATTTTTCTTATGTATTTAACATATAAATATTTACAAAAAAATCTACAATATAAATACATATAATGAATAACTTACCAAGGGACGATATTCATGCCCGCCTTCAAGGTGTCCATACTATGTACAATTTTTTTTAGTTGTTTTAATTAAAAGTATCCTTCTATTATAGCCCCTGCACTTTTTGCAATGGAAATAACATTTTTTATCACCCAAAGCCTCCAATGTAACTCTCACGTCTCCTTGTCCTCTCGGAGGAATGTTATGTGACATTTTTCCTTACCAATGTTTAGTGATGATTATATTGAAAAATCAACCAAAGTAGTATAACTATTTGTAATGCAAGTAACAAAATAAAAAAATTTCCTATTCTGACAAAAAAATATCCCCTATATATAACCTAATTTGCAAATTGTCGCTTCTATAAAAACCACGTCAAACGTCTCTAATATTTTGAATTTTTCTAATTATATATCCCTTTGTCGTCAGAATTCCAACAGATGTTGACCTGAGAGACATTGCTTAATGGTAAAAAATTATGGACTTTCTCACACTTTGATATGGAGACATTTGACTTGGTCAACCATCAGAGATTCGATGGTGTCTCGAGTCTTCGGATATCCGACGGTTATTAATTAATAGTCAAATAACTGAAAATGATTTCATGATCGTCGGATTATCGACGAACATCGGTGACATTCTTTAAAAATAAAAATAAAATGAAATAAAATCTGACAATACGACTTATTTTATCAACACTGTCGGAGTACGACGTTGGTTTTTCCGCCGATATCTAGTAGTGACAAGTAGTTCTTCCATTCTTGTAGGAAATGTACAACTATGGTCATCTATGTCTCATGGATGGGGCACCTCTGTTCACAATCCTATAGCTTTCTACTCTCATAGGCCACTGGATCACCTTCAAGTGACAAAGATCCTCCAATGGAAAAATCTAAAGCATCCTTCTGCACTTCAAATGACTACTCAAAGTTTGGAAACTTCAACACAAGAGCCGACACAAATCTACACTTCAGTTCACAAAATGTTTCCTATCACTTCTCCATCTAATTCCATTGTTTGTTCTTCTTCAAAAAATCATCAAGTGGTAAATATTAAAGTAACCTTCAACAAATCTATGGTAATAATTATCCAAACCAAGAAAAAATATTACCACATGAACTTCTCTTGGTTCTTCACAATCCTCAATTTCCCTTATCTTCACAAGATCCATGTGAATGCATCCTTGTGTAATTGAATGTCCCAATAATGGAATTTTGGTATGCCCAAATACATAATTGGACTTCTTCAAGTACAATTGGTTATGCCTTAGTGACTCAAAGACTTCTTCTAAATGCCTCTTATGGTATTCCATGTTCTCATTGAACACCACAATGAAATCTTGGTAGAAAACCACTAACTTGTCCAAGAACAATCTAAACATGTTTTTCATCAAGGCGCAAACTGTAGCTAGAGAATTTCACAACCTAAAAGGCATACCAATACATTCAAAACTGAAATTCCCTGTTACCATGGTTGTCTTTCTCTCATCTCCTTCTATAATCCTTACTTGGTAGTATCCTTGCCTCAAGTCTAACTTTGAGAAAACTTTGTCCTTATCCAAATTCTCAAAGAAATCTACTGCCAAAGGTAAGGGGTACCATTTTTATGGTCATCTTGTTCAATGCACGATAGCCCAAGCACATCTTCAATTATGGGGTGTCTTTATTTTGGAATAGGACTAGTGCATCATACAATGACCTAGTGTTATACCGTTATTTGTTACCATGGGCCTCATAAAGGACCTGTTGATGTCATTCTATTATAATTACTTGCTAATACCAAAAAATCCATGATGTTGAGCATGGTCACACCTTGCCTTCTTGCAATGAATCACTAGTCACTTGTTGTCTTCTTGCAACATGTGATAGGTCACTTGTTTCTCAAGGGTAACATTATACCACCTCTTGAACCTTCTAGATTCGAGGAATTCCAAGGAGATCGGATCAGGATAGGCTGGCCATAATGCATCACGATCTCTAGAAATTGTTCCTAACTTTTTGTTCATCAATTTCGAAGCTTTGAAGCTATCCCTTGAACCTCCTACATCACTCTATAAAATAATGCCAAATCAAGATGTAGGGGAGCTAAATTCTAGATAAACTTATGCTACCAAAATAAAAAGGGAGAGATTTATGCTATAGCCTTAGGATTTCATATTGGCATCACCACATTTGGGAGAAGGCTAAGGAAGTATGAAGGATCTTGGAGACAAAGGAGTGCTTCAACAGTCTCAAGGTATATTCACATTGAATTACTTTTCATTTTAATTTATATAAATTTATGGTTTTTCCCCTCCAATTTGTGTGATCTGTGTTTGTTCATATGTTACATTGATAAATCTATATTTTCTTGAGAAAGTTGGTGATTAGATATTAGCATCACCACATTTTGGAGAAGGCTAAGGAAGTATCAAGGATCTTGGAGCCAAAGGAGTGCTTCAATAGTCTCAAGGCATCTTCACATTGAATTACTTTTCCTTTTAATTTATATAGATTTATGGTTTTTCCACTCCAGTTTATGTGATCTGTGTTTGTTTCATATGTTACATTGGGAGATATATCTTTTCTTGAGAAAGTTTGTGATTAGATATGTTAATATACAATTTCCCTTTTATGTTTAAAATCCTTTAAGAATGGTTTTTGTGGTTTTCTAGTGTGCAAGTGATTGGTTGTAGAATATAGGAGTCAAATCTTGGAGTTGCATCACCACATGAAGCTATAGGACAACGGTCAAGAAAAACATAAGTTATTTCCCTCTCCCTTTTATCACAATTAGAGTGTATGTACTTCATATCTATAGGAAACCCATAGCAATCTATCTACATTTTGTTATTGATCTCTATTAAATCAGTGAGAGGTCTCACCTATCTGTAGGGAAGATAAATCTACAACAAAATTGACGACTCCATTAGGGAGATCCTATATTGCCTTCCTTAGTTTGATAAGTTCCCTTGGTTGTTTTTCATTTATGAAAGTGTCTAGTATCTCAAAAGTGTCTATTATTCCTGTCTAGGTCCCTGAAACCAAAAAATATCTCAAATCTGGGTTAAATTTGCTAATAATCCTCTTTTTGTCCCATGATTTCCTATGTTTTCCTAACAGACGCGACCAACCCCACCTTGCTAATTGAAAAAGAGAGAATGCCTAGTAAGTGGTTGATTGTTTCTCATTGTCAACCTATGACAACCTTATATAGGGTGGTTTTTTTAGAGTTTTTCTCAGTTTACTCTCAGATGTCGCTAACTATTGGCTTGGGGAGGTAGCAAGTGATCTATAATTGATCCTTAGGGTCCTAGATAGGTTCATCTCATACCTTTTTTTTTGTCAAATGGATATAGGAGTTCCATATTGAGTTCATCCTTCTTTGCATGTTTTTCATGAGTTATCCTAGTGAGTAGTGACCTAGGCAGTTTTCTTGTACTTGCTTATTGCAGATCTAGCTATGTAGTGTATTATTGTTTTTCATTTGCAGTTTTTAATTTTAAAATCTTACAATACATAGTCAATTTTTTGAAGTTTTTTGTATGCTTCAAGTATCAACATTAGAATGTGAATAGTGACCATTTCCAATATCGTACATCCCTATTTTTTTTTTTAGCTTTGTTTGATTGTGTAATGCATTTTTTATTTCATTATTCTTATTAGTGAAACAAAAGAAATTGTGTCTCATAATCATAGAGGGTTGAGATTTTGGGTGCATTGGTGTGTTATTTGTTGTCTTTTAGGATCTAAGATTATTTTTTTATTGTTGGTAATTATCTTCGGAGTGTGGGAGTGTTGTTTATTTCTTGAACTTGTGAAAAAGGAAATCTCTCTTTTCTCCCTTAGATATTTTTTATTGAAAGACAAAAATTGCATTTGGTGCATTTTCATATTTTGAATTTCTTTGGGTTTGAAAGAGTCACAACATTATTTAGTCTAGTTCCATATCCTTTTACTAATCAACATCCAATAAAAATAAAGAACGCAATTTAAAATCTATTATACTCTTTTCTTTGAGAAAACCAACATAGTTAGGACTTAGGGCCTTGGTGTAGGTTTAGAGAGTTAACTCTCCCGGGCCTGTTATCATACAAATCGGTAAGTGAGGACAAAAACTAATCTCAGTAGTTTCAACATGAAGCTAGAACAAAACAAGGCAGAATACAAGTTTCTCCTTAGATTTCATTATAATATAAACTAGTTCAAATAGGGACAAATGACATACCTTTTAAATGACGTTTGATCCTCGCTAGTGTCGTCCTTGCTCCATATTTGGATTTGTGGGATGGTGAAACCTATTAAGAAGAAAAAACCAACAAAGAGAGAGAACATATATATATATATATATATATATATATATATATATTCCAATGAATTCTATGTATAAGATCAAGGAGTTATAAAATAAAAGTAGAGACACCTTTATAAGGAATAAATGTATTACTGCATTATATTAAATGAAAGTGGAGAATACAACCCATTCCTTGATGTTGCAAGGTCCCTTCCAATGGCCCTTTTCTTCAACACACACACCTTTTCGCCAATTCTTTTGATGAAGAGCATTTACAACCTAACTTGGAGAGCTAAAGTAAACCTATCTCAAGTAAAAACTACAGTAGAATTCTTCATCCATAAGCAAGCCCAACCTTTCCCATGAGAGATGCCTCTTTATATAGGGTGAAAGAGGGATGGATGATGATATTAGGATGATCCCACTAAATTAGAGAAGCGAGTAAGATCCAAACTGATCGGAGGCCACCTCATCTTCTAGAAGATTCCCTTGTAGAACTTTCATGAATTTCACTTTTCCTCTTGTTTGAGGATCCTCACACCCCATGAAAAGGCATCTTGTGGCAACGTTGCAGTCCAGTTTTGGTGCAGCATGCAATGATAAAGAATCATCGCACCCCAAGCATTGAGCAGAGTGTGACGATCTCCTTTGACGGAGTTTTTAAGGAAGAAAAGGTAATCCAATTTTCTCATGGAGAAAGTCTCATTTAGTATTTTCAGGGAACATGGAAGTGATGTGTGCACATATCGTCAGTTGATCACAGGGGTGACCAAAATAATGTGTAATAGGGTCGTAAAACCAAAACTAGGAATTCACTAGAAAGAGTTTAAATCCATTAGTAACAAGTAGAACTTTCCAAGAGAGAACCTCTAACACATGTGTCAAGCATGAGGTCGCACTAAAGGAAGTGGGGTGATATACCCTCTCCTATTGTTTTGGTTTTTGTTGGACTATTGTGTGTACAAGGGTTTTATAAGTGGTAGGCCCTTTAGGTGGCATCACTTCTCGATGGTCCCAAACCATGATTGTTCTTCCCAGACACCAATTGTGAAATGGTATCCATAGTGACCTTTCCTAGAGCATCACATAGGTGATTGTGGGTGAGACGTAACTACGGTACCTGAGGTAGATGTCAAATATCGGTTTCAGTTCCCCTGAGGGGTGCCTGTATTTACAAGGGTACTTGTTCCAGTAAGGGTTGTTATGTGTGGGTTACCATAACTAGTTCTTGCACCTTCTCTAGCAAAGTATTGGGGACTTGACATCCCCCAAGGGTTGGTTTTCAAAAGGCCCCTTTGTCAAAAGGATTTCCTATTGATAGCCTATATTTGGTAGCAATGTGCTCTAGTTTTGGTGTCTAGTTGGCCATAGGATAAGTTTTTTTCTTGGATAAAACATAATTTTCCACCATGCCTGACCAATCTCTTCGTTGATTACATAGACAATGAGTACTTTCTCCAGAGGGGGAATATTCACCAACTATTAGGCGGAGGGTATTATCCACAATGGATGATGCTAAGATGATAGGTTTAAAAATTCACTCAATATATTTATAGGGGAGTGATCACAAAGAGATCGAAGTGGTTGACAAAATTCCTCCCCAAAATTTTAACCCCACTTTGACTATGCCTTTCGACCCCATTATTCTTAGTGATCCTTTTTCATATTTCAACCATTCTCACTTGAGGTCAAGTGTGAGTGATTCATCCAGCATGGGAGGACACATTCCATCATCGCCTAGTTCTATAAGAGGAGTCTCTTTGAGATCTTCCTTGTCATCCATTAGTGGTATAGTTTCTTCCACCTCCATGCCTAGTACATCTGGTTTCTCCATGTGGGTAATACCATCGGTCACAAATTTTCCTTCCATGGGTTTCCCTGGTGTTATTTTCCCCACTATGTCCTTTCTAATGCCCATGCACATATATGTTTTTGGTGGGGGAAAAGGATTTGGTTTTACTACTGGAGGAAAATCTCCTTCTACCTCTCGTTTCCCTATAGGTGGCCCGACAATACCAAATATTGCTTTCCCATTTAGCTGGAATACTAATATTGGGTTTGGTCCTACTCCAAGTGTCTTTCCTAACATTGGGGATAGTTATTTCTCTAGGGGAACTCTTGTATTTGGGGGTCCTAATACCTTTGGGGGTAGTAATATGGGAGGATCGCAAGGTCCATCAAGGTCACAAACCACATATTCTTCAACCATGAATCCATTTTTTAATACATTGTTTCCTTTATTGGAAACTTTATATCTCCCAAATTTATCACAGTTGACCAATGACCCCATTCAACACCAAACCTCATGGCCAGAAATTCACACAAAATTTTCATCTGATATTCCAAACTTTGACAGAAAATCTAGAGAATACCCTTCCACACATGTCATGACATACCACTTATGGTGTTCATCAAAATCATTAGTGGATGATAGTATGTGAGTCAGGATTTTCCATAGAACAATGACAGATAGAATGGCCAAATGATACATTGATTTACCTGGTGCTAATTATCACAAATTTTCATCTTTAAACATGTTTTTTCTAACACACTTCCAATTACCAATTTGGTATGAGACTGGAACAAACTTTTGACATCATTGCACTAGAACACCGCCATGCATATTTATGATCATACCCATGAATTGAAACATAGTTGAAGGCTCATTCGAGCTGAGAATCAAGATCAATTGTTTGTTGATTGGTTTGTCAAGTCATTGTTTCCACCCATAACCAAATATATAGCTATGCCAGGGGCATTTACCGAGGATTGGGTAACTTTGTTTGCCCAAAATTTAGATTTGATTTATTCGCAATCATGCACATTGTATGATATCATTCCTCATGCTCCAAGGTCATCAACGAATCCTAATAGAAGAAACCCAATTCTACATGACGATGGTGTGCTTGATTTTTTTCCACTATTTCCGTGGGAAAGTTGGCTGGGAAGATTGGAAAAAATTCCATATCTGCAAGTCAACCAACTAACCTGTCCACTACCTAAATGTTTGCAGTTCCTACTCAAATATTTGAGGTGAATTTGGTATAATCCACATAAGTGAAGAATCCTCAACAACCTAGAGGAAATAAGAAGAACAAAAAGAAAAACACTTTCATTGAGAAAAGGACTGTGCAAACTCAAAACGATACTAGTGGAGGAACTAAGGAAAAAATGAAGGTCAAATTTCCCTAGAATATTTTTGGTCGAGACCACCTCAATCAAAAGTGTCCTACGATGGATGAGATTCATCACTAAGTTTCCCAATAGGTTTCTCCTCAACAACCTACTATATTGACACCATTCCCTTTGCAACAACAACAAATGGTTGTAGAAAATATCGCGTCTTTACAAGGGGGCATGATAAGTAACCCTTGGCAAGGGGATTCTTCATTGAATTCCAACATATACATGTGTGAGAATAATTTTAATTTACAAACTCGTTCTCTTAATTACAAGAATCTAGAGAAATTCTCCTCAGATAAGGACATAGCACCTATTTCCTAACCTAGTGTCCCTCTCCATTAGATAATCCATCCTTTGACATAGTGATTCACTCACCAAAGGGTGTACTTCATAGGCCTACACATGATATTAATGCATGAGTTTCTCATAATCATAGTATTGTGGAAGATCTAGCCCAGGCACCATGTGCCATGTCATCCCTCGAAGTTCTCCAAAGTTTCCCAATGCAATGGAAGGAAATGTTTTCTTCTATAGGTAGGGTTGACCTTGCAGACACTTGGTTTATTATTTTTGACATTGAAAAAGGTCGGCATAGGCTTCCCCACCAGATTATTTTCTAGATACAAGTAGTCTCACGTGGGCCTAATGTATTTAGAATTGTGGTTGATGAAGGAGATTCCACTTGTACTATGGATGTGTCATGTTGGAGAGCTATCGTCTCTACAAATATCATGTAGACCAACACCATGTTGAAGGAATTTGATGGACACAACTTCAATCCTCTTGGAATCATACCTACATTTCCTATGGAGTTAGGTAGAAAGGTTTTCTCAATTGAAGTTGAGGTAGTTGGCACCCCTCTATATTACAATATTTTTCTTGGGTGTATTTGGTTCTACACAATGATGGTTGTAGTATCCTTGGTCCTTAGGGTTCTTCATTTTCCCCATGAAGGAAAGGTGGTTACTATTGATTAGTTAGAATATTTCACACCTGACTATAGGACTAACAACTATACGAACATCTCATTTGTCAATAGTTCATCGAGTTCTTATGAGAGTTTTAGTATGGATATGTTAAAATATTCATTGCTTATGGGTACATTTTCCTTACCCCCGCCACTCATTACTCAATTTGTGGCTCCCATTTGTATGATCTCTTCAAACATTTTTGAAACACATGGGTCTCGTGATATTTGGGTGGTGCCTAATCCTTTGGAAGTTGATTCATTTGAGCTAAAATTCTACTTAGTGTGCTTGATTTTTCCTACTCCACAATTCATTTAGAATTAGTTGACAGTGGTCAGAAAATCCATCTCAATATAGAATATGATGAGTACACTCTGCCCACCTGGGCCATTATCTCTCCTAGTTCCCATGATTTCTTGGATACTAAGTTTTCTTTGGATAAGGCCATCCTAGAAGTCATGTTTATGGTTAATAACCCATGGAAAGGCATGAATCATAGATCGTATTTTCTTCACAAGTTACAAAGGTTGGAGGTTGACATCAAAAAACTTGATTTGGGACAAGGGGCATTTTGATCTTGGTCCTCCAATGAAATGCCAAGCCTTGACCCATTTGAGCCTAGGATTTCATTTTTTAAACTTTCCACGAAATTCTCCGCTCTTGAACATACCAAAGATGAGTGTCTCATACCTCATTTTTATCTTGATGGGAATCATCAAGGAGGTATGACATCTCACAAGATTTCTCCCTGTGATTGTCTTAATGCAAATCCTGACAGTGACATGGTTCTAGTTCTCCATCGAAACCATGAAGATTTAGGGATGTGTAATTTTGATCCTATGCAGCGTGGCCCCTGCATGGTGTGCCACATGATACCAACAACATCCCATGATTTCATCAATGATTATCAGAATCATTGGCCTAAGCCTAGCCATGGGATCTACACTACATAAATCGCCAAGATGCGTAGTGCCTTGTACATAGGTGTGCGATGTGAGTGATTTTTAATTTTGTTTGTGGGTTGATTCAGTTTGATGTTTATCATGTTTAGTTATTTATTTTTGTATGTTAGTAGAATCCACTTAGCCTTCGTCATAGGCACACCCATAGTGAGACCAAGAGGGTACACACATTAGTTCTCTATCTATGTTAGCATTTGTCATATTAAATTAAGCATTAGCACAAACATGCATGCACATAAAACATGCATTTCTAATCACATCATTCAAATTCATAATTAAGAGTCAAACCATATGTATATAAAATACATATCCAATACAGAATGTCCAAAAATCCATTTTTTTTTTATGAAATTCAAAAATTGAACACATGGTCTTGTTCTTACCTTGTCCTATTAGATTGGAATTGCATCAATGGAATCTCTTACAATATGCATTGAAAGATTCTAGAGGTGAGAAATTTTATTCCTTTCACTACTTATAATTCATGTAATATTTTTTTCTTATATTCCACTACGTAATTTAACATGAGATCTAGTATTTCTAGATGGTTTTTTTAGGATTACGTGACAAGTTTTTTGTAATTTTCTATTACGACATCCATTGAACCATAAGGTGTGTGTTCTAAATTGACATATAGGGATAGTTTTTCCCCTGCAATAATTGCATGATTAACTAATGCTTTTTCCATCAAAATGCCTTAAGTTTGATCCCGCCAGGTTGTAACAATATTCTTCTCATTTTCATATCGTAACTTGTGTGATAGTGCCTACACTTCATGGACACCCTAGTCAACACCTATCTTTTCCATTTGGTGCCCATGTTGTCTTTTTTTGTAGTCTTGGGAACCCTTATTTAGACTTTCCATGAATAAAATTTGAGCTACATTCTTCTCTCTTAATATTTTTCTCTCCATATCCCAAATGGGTTCCCATTAATTCTATGTTGTTTAATGGTTGCGTATGCATATTGTTGGAAAATTGGTTGTCATTGATGTCAACCTTAAAAGAAGCCCTAAAACAAAGACTATAATCCCGTAAAAATTATTATGATGTTTCCACTTGAAGAAGCCTTGAAGAGCCTTTATGGAGCCTTTACATAAGTGTATATAACTCCAAATTGGTCCCCTTATGGCATAGCTTTAAACCATGGCCCTCATGGGATGAGATAACATGTGGTTGTTTCCAGTACATGCCAACCTTGATTTGTACAAAAATGGATCATTAAAGGAGACTTGAAGAAGCCACAAAATAAAGTGAAGAAGCCCTTAAATCCAAGTGAATAAGCCCCTAAATCCAAGAGAATAATCCCCTAAAGTAAAGTAAAGAAGCCCCTAAAGTCGGCCATCCATAAGGAGGAGGCGCAACCCAAAAGTTTCTCTCTTTGGTCGCATCCCCTCATGTGGAGAAGACTCATATAAATAAGAGGAGACTCATTTGGCATTTGTATCACACCAATTCAACCTATCCAAGGAAGAGGAGTGAATTTCCAAGGGAAGATGAAGTGAAGAAGGGAGAAATTTCAAGGGAAGATGAAGTCTTGTGATGATTTGTTCTAGGGTTTTTCTTTGAAGGTCATCTTTTCATTTTCGATATAAAAAAATTTCTAGAATGATAAAGATAGAAAACCTTGGTGGTTTTTCAGAAGATATAGCAAAGAATATTGGGTATGAATTTCAGGTCTTGAATCGTTAGAGGTTTGGATTTATACTCAGTGGACGTTGAGGAATTTTTAAAACTAGGGTTATCTTCTTCAAAACAAGTCATCTTGCCATTTTAGCTATAACATGTTTTGGGGGATGATTCAAGGAGAGAAACTTTTATTAATTTCAGAGAATATATTGAATAATATAGGGTACAAGTTTTATAGCTGGATTCATTACAGGTACGGAGTTATACTTATTGGAAGTTAGGGTTTGTGACTAATCTAGAAACTAGTCCCAAACATGTGCTCGAGATAAAACGGTTAAATCTGAATCTTGGTAGGTCCAAATTTGATTCCACTTGTTTCATTAGAAGGAGAACATATCCTAATATCTTAGGTCCAGGTTTCATTATCAGAAGCGGAAAATTGATCTTGTGGTGAATCTTACAAGTTTGCAGATTTGAGGTATAGCTTTGAGCATTTTTGTATGCATATTTAAGAAGTGATTTTGGGATTGTATTTGAAGTTTGAGTTGGTATTGTATCATAATTTAAAATATTCCAAAGGGATTGGTGTCTCCTTCCATTAGGTGCTGGAAAAATCAAGGAGTGGGTGCTTCCTTCAAGTTGGTGCTTGTAAAATCTTGAAACTATTTTAGAAATTTTTTTGTGGTTTTCTCCCAATTGTGTTTCCACATAAAAATCTATGTGAAATGTGTATGAGTTTATGTGAAGATGAATGACATGATTAATGGTTAATGTTTATGTAGTTCTTGAAGGTTAAAATTTTTAAAATAACTCTATACTGATTCACCCCCCCCATGCTCAATAATATTGAATATTCTAACAATTGGAATCAGAGTGGGTTCCTTCAGGAACAATCTAACTATTGGAAGGAAAATCATGGATAAGCAAGGAAAAATTACCAAAAATGGAACACCATTGTTTTATGGGAAAAAATATTCTTTTTGGAGCATAAGAATGAGATCATTTTTGTAGGCACATGGATTTGATATTTAGCAAGTTGTAGTAAATGGATACACTTCACCAGCTTCACCCCCAACAAATAATGTTGGGAAAAGGATCAGTGAATACAATTCAAATGCTATAAATGAAATTCTAAGTGGTCTAACAGGTTCAAAATTTGTTAAGGTTATGCATTGTGATTCTACAAAGGAAATCTGGGACAAACTCAAGAATTTTTATGAAGGAGATACTAAAGTCAAACGGGCCAAGATTTATACTTACAGAGGACAATTTGAACATATAAGAATGAAGGAAAATGAAGATATTGATACTTATTTTCTCTGAGTTGATGAAATTGTGAATACTATAATAGGGTTGGGAGAAAAGATTGAAAATTCAGTTATTGTGCAAAATATATTGAGATCTCTCCCAATGCGATTTGACCCTAAAATCTCATCTCTAGAACAAAGATAAGATTTGGATACATTTAGCATGGATGAATTACATGGAATACTTACAACATATGAAATGAGAACAGTATAGGAAAATAAATCGAGAAGGGAAGTAGCTTTCAAAGCCTCCAAGAAGAAAATAAAGAACAATCCAAGATCAAAACCCTGGTCCAACAATAGTGATGATTCAAACAATGAATAATAAGCCAACTTTGTGAGAAAGCTGAAAAGAGGAACCCGAAAGTACAAAGGTAAGCTTCCTTTCAAATGCTTTGATTGTGGTAAAGTTGGCCATTTTTATTCCAAATGTCCTTATGAAAAGGGTTTAGATAGTGATGAAGAAGAAGTTCCTACGAAAGAAAGGAAATATCAAAAAATATACAAGGAAAGAAATAAAGGAATATTTTTTAAAAAGAAAAGCCTCTATTAAAAAACGATGGTTATTCATCCAATGAAGATAATGATAGTGACATTGACTCAAGAAGAGTACTCTTCATGGTGTTAGAGAATCAAGAGGAAACTACAAAAAATAATGAAGGAGGCTATGAAGAAGGAGGAGAAGTGAATCTTGAGGAAGAAACGAGGAAGACAAACAAGTCTCTCAAAGAAGATTTAAGTAAATTGAAGGAAGGCTTTCAAAACCCTAGCAAAAATTCTGAAGAATCCAAGTAGACTATCATAGATCTAAGGATTCAGTTGGAAGAAGCCAAAGTGATTGAAGAAACACTCAAGAGACAAATGGAAGAAAAGAAGAAAATAACAGAGAATCTAGAAGATGAAATAGTATCACTAAGAAAGGAACTACAGAAAAAGGACATCCAACTAAATTTTGGAAATAACACTGAAATAATGGATGAAATCATATGTAATCAAAAACCATTCTATGGAAAGTCTGGACTTGGATACAAAAAAAATAATATTGATTAGGGTTCAAGCTCTATGATGACATGAAATGAAGCAGAGCAAAGAAGTTATGTAGATAATATCAAGGGTTCCATTAAGAAAGAAGAATGCAAGCCTCTAAAGGAGGACATATAGAAACCAAAAATAAAGAAGAATCAAGAAGAAGATCGTGCATTTAGAGGAACATGGAATCAACAACCAAAAATGAAGAATACCCAAGAATAAGATCATGATTTCACAAGAACAACACCAACTAGAATACCACACACACCTAGGTACCAAATTATTTTTCTTCGAATGTGTTATTTTTGCAATAATTTTGGGCATAAAGCCATAAATTGTAGATCCTATGCAAAGGTTAGAAACACCTAGAACAAAAGTAGCTATGAAAATCCAAAGAAAAATTATGAAGGAAATCATTCTGGAAAGCCTCGTAACGTTATGAAATTGAATGCTACAAATGTAACAATTTTGGAAACATATCTAGAAATTGCATAAGTGATTTGATAGTTTCTTCATGGGAAACTAGGCATGTTCCTTTCAATAATATAGGGGAACAACAGAGAACTTGGAAAAGGAAGAAATAATATTTGAAGGTTGAGGAATGTGGGTTTTGCTTACAAGCCCAAAATAGAAGAAGCCATTGGTATATTGATAGTGGATGCTCAAAGAATATGACTGGAGAAAAAAATAGATTTGTAACATTAAAGAAAGAAAAAGAGGGGTATGCCACGTTTAACAATGATAACTAAGACAAAATTATAGGAAAAGGCACAATCAATCCGGGAAACAAAGATGTTGTGGAAGAAAATTTCCTACTTGTTGAAAATATGAAGCATAATTTGCTAAGTATGGGCCAAATGTGTGATCAGGGACACACACTTATATTCAATTCAAAATAATGTGAAAGAAATAAAGAAGGATTAGGTATACTAGTGGAAAAAGTGACAAGGAATCCAAACAACATATACAACTTGAATGAGATCGAAGAAGAAAGATGTTGTTTGGGAAAAGAAGATGAAAGTTGGATTTGGAATAGGATAATGGGCCATATACACTTTGATAATATTGTCAAGATCAGCAAGAAGCAAGTTGTAAGAGAAATTATAGAAATTACAAAGCCAACAAATATTATGTGCAAGCACTGTCAGCATGGAAAACAAACAAAATTTGAATTCAAGACAAAGAAATACTCTACGTCAAAACCATTGGAGATTGTAAACATTGATTTATGTCGGCCGACGAAAACAAAAGGACTGGATGGTGAACAATAACTCATGATACTCATTGATGACTACACCAGACTGACTTGGGTTTGCTTTGGAATGTTCTAGGGTATTCAAGGAACTGGTTGAAAAAGAAACTGATTTGAAAATCAAATGATTACGATCAGATAATGGAATTGAGTGTACTTCAAATGAATTCAATTATTTCTATGAAGAACGAGAATATAAATACAACACTCAAAAACTAGAACACCTCAGAAAAATGGAGTTGTTGAAAGGAAAAAAAGAACTATACAAGAAATTTTCAGAACCGTGTTAAATGAATCCAAGCTAAGTGATGTATTTTGGGGACAAGCAGTGCATATAGCCTTTCATATTTTGAATAGAGAACTGATTAGAAGTAATAGTGATAAGAATCCATACGAGTTATGGAAATGAAGACTGTATAATGTCTGTCAGACAATTGGCTTAGGTAGATGGACAATTGGTTTTCATTGATGTCAACCATTGGAGAGTGATATTGTAGATTGATGTCAACCCTTAGTGATTGATGTCAACCCTTGGAGAAATTTGGGTATCGAATTCTGATAGCACAAAGGTTTGGGTAATGGACCCAAGGTTTTTTCATGTATAATGGTATGAGTTTTAATATATTTGAAGGTAAGAATATTATAGATGGATAGTACATGTCATTCCATTTTCGGTGGTATGTGGAACGTCACATAACTTCTCACAGTTAGAGAGTTATGGCCATGAGAAGTTGGAGAAACCAGGTTTGGGTAATGGACCCAAGTTTGTTTGATGGATAATGGTATGAGTTTTGATATATTTTCAAGAAATAATATTCTAGATGGATAGTACATGTCATGCCATTTCCAGTGGTATGTGGAATGTCACATAACTCCTCACGGTTAGAGATTTATGACCATGTGAAGTTGGAGAACCCTCATGAGTCATCTAGAAGCCCCAAAAGGTCAAAGTAGTCAAAGTGGTTTAAGATATTTTAGAAGGTAAATAATAAAGTGAAGTGACAAAGTCAAAGAGGATTATTTAAATAATAAAGTGAAGTAACAAAGTCAAAGAGGATTATTTAAATAATAAAGTGAAGTGACAAAGTCAAGGAGGATTATTTAAATAATAAAGTAAATGGAGAAATTTCTAATTATGGAAAGTGGTTAGAAGTGGGTTAGCCCTAAAATAAGGAAATTAGGTTAAGATGGTTAAAAGGTAACCCCTTTAGGAAGCTACATGAAATTATAAATAAGAGGCAGGGCTCTCTCATTTGAATTAAACTTGAACATATTGAATATCTATAGGTGACTGAGGTAACCAAAGGATATCTAAGTCGAATTTCAGAGGGAAGGTGAAGTAAACAAGGCCGAAATTCAAGGGAGGATAAATTCTTTTTATGATGCTTTCTAAGGTATGTTATTTATAGGCCATCTCACCATTTTCGCAATAACTTTTTTTCTAGAATGATTCAGACCGTGAAATTGGGAGGCCATTGAGGAAACATATCCAAGTAGTTATAGTATGAATTTAAGCTTGTGAGTCGTTGTATTTTTGGATTTACACTCTGTGGAAAATAGGGTTTGTGGCTAGCCCTGAAACAAGTCTAAAACATGTGTTTCAGGTAAAAATGTCATAACTTATTCATAACAGATCCAAATTCAGTAAGACCAAATGTGTTGGTTAGAGTACAGTCTGTAGTATTCTTTGTAAAATTTTCATATCCATACAACAAATATTCCGTGCGAGGCTCGCTCTACAATTTTGCTCTCTAGAATAAGCCAAAATTCAACAAGGTATGCCATTTTTTCTATAACTCCTTTTCTGAGAGGTTCCAAGTAGTGACACCCGGAGGAAATTCATAAAACACATTGAAGAACATTGTGTACTATTTTCAGATCTTTATTCATTAAAGGTACATATTTATGATTATTTCAAGTTAGGGTTGTTGACTAATCCAAAACTAGTCATGTGAGAATAAAGTAAAGTTTGATGAAAATGATAATATCTTGTTAAAGTTAAGGAAGCTTTGCAGGTATGTGATCATATACACCAGGTCTATTACAGATTTATAAATCAGATTTGGATGATGAAATTTATGCAGTATTTTGGTTGAGGTTTAGGTATAGGTTGGTGCATGGTTGATGCACTCTTTTATGGCACAAGTTGATTACATGTTGAGGTACAGGTTGATGCATGGTTCAGGTTAATGGTGCAGGTTGTTTGGTTTAGGTTTATTCGTATAGGTTTACAACAATATATCTCACAGTGATAGTGTGACAGTGGTTACATCATTCTACTTATACATCAGGGTGGTTAGATGGGGCAAGGACAGGTGGTTGTAGCTGGAGAACATAGGGGGTTGTAGCCTCCTTCTGGTTGTATCTGTAGAATTGGGGAGTTGGAGCTTCCCTCAGGTTGTAGCATGAGAAACTAGGAGGTTGGATCCTCCTTCCAGTTGCAGCTGGAAAACAAAGCAAGTTGGTGCTTCCAATGAATGTAATTCTTCAAGACATATAAGAAAAAACATTTTGTGGTTTTCTCCTACTTTGGGTTTCCATGTAAAAACACTGGTGTACTGTGTATGTGTATGATTTTTCATTTGTTCATTGTTTATTTACTCTGCAAATGTTGGATGATAATGCTACATTAATATAAGACTTGCATTATATGGTTAAAAGGGATTAGATTGTTCTATTACTGATTCACCCCCCGTCTTAGTAATCCAACAATTTCAAACACTTTGGAGTGTTTGGAGGCAAGTGTTACATAAAAAGGGAAGATAGGAAGATTGGAAAATTTGACTCTCGGGTGGACAGATGCATATTTTTTGGGTACTCATGCAAAAGAAAAGCATATAAGTTCTACAATATAAGACACAACAAGATAGTGGAAATAATCAATGTAAAAGTTGATGAAATAGACTTGTTGAAGACCAGGAAGGAAAGAAGAAATTCAAACATTTTTGAAGAATAGGAAAATGAAGAACTAAAGAAAGCAGAGAAGGAAGAAGAAGAAGAATAGCAATAAGAGAATAAACAAGAAGCAAAACACGAATAAAACAGCTAGTAATATTTTCAAACACCTTCTAGGACACCAAATCGTCAGGTTCAGAAGAATCATACACAAGAAAAAATCATTGGAGATAGAAGTCTTGTATTAGAAGCCAGAAGAAGAAGGTAAGAACGTACACCTAAACAAGGACATTTTTCATTACTGTCCATAGTTGAACCAAGTAAATTTGAGGAAGCCATAAATGATGAATATTGGATCAAGACTATGGAAGAAGAACTAAATAAAATAGAGAAAAATGAGACATGGGAACTAGTTCCAAGACTAAAGGGAAAAAATGTGATTGGGACAAAATGGGTCTTCAAAAAAAAGCTAAACGAAGATGGACAAGTAACCATAAAAAAAAAAAGCAAGACTAGTGTGCAAAGGATATGCTCAAGTTGAAGGAATAGATTTTGAAGAAATTTTTTCTCCCGTGGCCAAAATGGAAGCAATCAGAATGTTCTTGGCTTATGCATGCTCGAAAAGGATCAAATTGTATCAGATGGACATAAAATTAGCTTTTCTAAATGGATAATTAGAAGAATACTTCTACATATAACAACCAGAAGGGTTTCTACTATCAGAAAAGGAAGAATTTATTTGTAGATTGAAGAAAGATTTGTATGGACTTAAGCAAGCTTCAAGATCTTGGTACGCAAGATTGGACATGTACTTACAACAACAAGAATTCAGAAGGGGAAATGAAAATATTAACCTCTAAATAAAAGTGGATCAAGGAAGTATGATTATTATTGAAGTGTATGTTGATGACATCATCTTTGGAAATAATGATGATAGATTGATTCAAAAGTTTTCCAAATATATGCATAATGAATTTGAAATGTCCCTACTTGAGGAGTTGACTTACTTCTTGGGACTCCAGATATCTCAACTAGATGAAGGCATTTTCATTTCCCAAACCAAGTACATCAAGGAAATGTTAAATAATTTAAAAATGGAAGACTATAAACCTATGAGTATGCATATGGTTACCATTTGCAAGTTGAGGAAAAATGATGAATCTAAAGAAGTGGATCAAAGACTCTACAGATCAATGATTGGTACTCTACTCTATGTGACAACTTCAAGACTATATGTAATGCAAGCAGTTGGACAGATTGCAATATTTCATGTGGAACCAAAGGAAACCCATGTTCTAGTAGTGAAAAGGATCTTTGGATATATTAAACGAACAACAAATTTTGGGCTATGGTATCAAAAAGGAAATGGGTTAACTATGGTCTCCTACACAGATCTAGATTAGGAAGGAAGTATTTATGATAGAATAAATACAAGTGGAGCATATTTCTACTTAGGTGACTGGTTAGTGTCATGGTTGAACAAGAAGAAATCTTCAATATCCTTATCCAAAACAAAAACATAATATATCACAACAACACCATGTTGTACACATATTATCTAGATGAAGCAAACCCTGCAAGACATACAAGTGAGATATGATGAGCCTATTATGATACTCTCTGACAACACCAGTGCTATAAACATGTCTAAGAATCCAACGATGCATTCCAAGACCAAACATATTCCTATTAAGTTTTTCTTTCTACGAGAACAAGCCACAGAAAAGAATATCAAGTTGGAGTACATTGGAACAAAAGAATAGATTGCATACATCTTCACAAACCCTCCTCCTAGGGAGACCTTTGAGTATCTTCAACAAAAACTAGGAGTAATATTTTCTCCAAATTGATTTCCATAATATTCTACAAAAAAAAGGGGGAATATTTTCAAGGGGAGTTACCCATTGTCATTGATGTCAAAGGGGGAGAGAAAAATAGTAAAACTAGAATAATTAGGACATGGGTAGTCAACATGAATACAAGAGGATAGTACATTCATTGGGTTCAGAGGATAAAGACAGGGGGAGAACGATTGTTTTACTAAGTTGTCATCAATTCCAAAGGGGGAGATTGTTGAAAAATTGGTTGTCATTGATGCCAACCTTAGAAGAAGCCCCAAAGAAAAGCCCAGAATTCCCTAAAAGTGATGATGATATGTCCACTTGAAGAATCCTTAAATATCCTTGACATAAGTGTATATAAATCCAAAGTGTTCCCATTATGGCATAGCTTTTAAGCATGGCCCTCATGAGATGAGATAACATGTGGTTGTTTCCACATGTCCACCTTGCGTTGTACACAAATGGTGTTAAGCCCTAAATAGTGGCACATTGCCCCTTAATTGGGGAATATTACATTAGTAATGTTATTTAATTTATGTCGTCTTGGGTCCATTAGTTGTAATTGTACCTCCTAGTCTCATATATATACCAAGGAGACATTTTCATTTGGAATCATCTTGTACTTAGACATTTATGTGGTGTATAAGGAGGTTGCCCCCTCGAAGAGGATTATTATTTGAAATTATCTACTTTTCAAGGTGTTGAGTATTTATTATGAGGTTTTTCTATGATATATTGATATTTAGTTCTTAACATATGGTATTAGAGCTCAAGGTCTTGGGGTTTCTCTTCTACATCTGAGACACTTTGGAATTTTCGCTATAATTTGTTTTCTATGAAGTTTAAGAAGGAACCCCTTAGAGGATATTTAGCAGATGGATCAAGGTACATTGGATTAAAATTTCAGCTCCTGGGGCATTATACTTTCGGAGATACAGTCTGTGTAAGATAGGGTTCTGGAATCATCCTTAATTGAGCCATCGCAACATTTTCGCTATAAATATTTTTCTGTAATGTTTCAAACCCTGAAATCCGAAGGTTATTCACATAAATTATTAAGTTATTTTTTTCTAAATTTCAAATTCTATGTCATCTTACATTTGTAGATACACCCTGTGGAAGATAGGGTATCTGACTAGTCCTATTTACTAGTCTCACGCAGGTGCTTTGGGTAAGAAAATCACAACTTCTTCCTAGAGTATCCAAATTGAGTGAGACTAATTACATTGGATAGTGGACAGTCCGTAGTATTTCTATTACAATTTTCATAATTTTATATCAATTATTTTGTGCGGGGCATGCTATACAAGTGAGATATCTTGGAAACACCAAAAATTAGCAAGTTGTGGGGAAGTTATCGTAAATTCCACTTGGCACATCCAATTTTGATCAAACTTGTGGAATTGCAGAGAAGAAATATCAGAGAACTACAAAAAATAAATTTTCATACCTAGAAGGGTCAAAACTTTGGAGATACAGCAAAAGAAAGATTGTCTAGCAGAACCACCTCAAAATCAAGGTTTAAAAGTGATACTTGGCCAACATGCCACCAAAAAAGGGAACTTCTACACCAAATAATCCTCCAGACAATCCTACTTGGACTCTTGATGAAGGTGAAGAAATGCTTAGGGACATAAATGAATTACTAAAGAAGACATTGACAAAAGATGAACTACAAGGGATGATGGATTCAACTGAAGCTAAATTGGAGGCAATAATGGATACCAAAATGGATGATTTAAAAAGGGAGATCATGGAAAGATTGAAAAATTTCCTAATAGAGAGGACACCTGAAAGTGAAAATGTATCCCATGAAATTCATGATGAGGACACAAGGAAGATGAATCAATAATGGAGAAACTCCAACTTTGGGTTGAAGACCAACCATGTTCCTAAGATTGATATGAGGAAGTTTGATGACAATGACCCAATCACATGGATACTTCAAATGGAGAAATTATTTGATCTACATAATGTGCCACATACACAAAAGGTATGAATTTGTTATTCATATTTAGAACTCAATCAATTTGTATGGTATTGATGGCTTTGTTCTCACAAATCGCTCGTCACTTGGACAATTTTCACGAAATAAATGATAGCACACTATGATGATACAAGGAGAAATACCTTCTTTATCCAATTGATAAATCTCAAGAAAAAACATTTAGTTATAGAGCACATTGAGAACTTCCAAATATTGAATATAAAGGTAACATATATTCCATATGAGCACTTGATTGATGTATTCATAGGAACTTTAAAGGATAACATTCAACATGAGGTTTGCCTTTGGGAACCCAAATCATTGGAGAATGAATTTAGGGTGGCAAGAAATGTTGAAAGTAAAAATATGGCTATGGCTACTAGAAGGACCAATAATAACATCTATCGAGAGATTAATGCTCCTTCTTCTAAAACACCTCAACCTACAAGGTTGACACCTCAACAATTGGAGGAAATAAAAGAAAAGGTTTATGCTTTAATTGTGACAAAAAGTACAATAAAGGACATAAGTGTGGTCAGAAGAAATTATTCTACATAGATTGTGAAGAGGAAGAAGAACAAGAACCATCTCAATATGAAAACGTAGAAGCGATTTCTTCTGAAGAGTTGACACCCATGATATCATGTAATGCATTGGATGGAATTAACACTCCTCAAAACCTCAAGATAGAAGGATATATCAAAAAGAAAAAAGTTAATAGTCCTAATTGATTCTGGTAGTACTCATAATTTCATTCACTATAAATTAGCCAAATCTCTCAATTGCTTTGTATATCCAGTGCCAATGTTTCAAGTAATGATTGTAGATGGAGGAACTATCAATTTCTCAGGAAAATGCAATAATATCAATCTTACTATGGGGGAATATGTAATGAATAGTCCAATGATTTCAATACCCATGTGTGGTGTTGATGTCGTACTAGGAATCCAATGGTTACAATAATTAGGAACATTGGCCTTTAATTTTCAAGAAATTTTCATGAAATTTTCATTGGAAGGAAAATAAATTGAGTTAAGAGGTATCACACAGAAACTGAGTAAGGTGATAATCTCTAATGGCATGAAAAAATTATTGAAAAAGGGGCATCAAGGTTTTATTGCACAACTATGCTCACTATATGTTCAAACATATAAGCCATCTATTCCCCTAGATATCCAAGGGATCATTGATAATCATTCCAAAGTATTTGAAGATATTCCCAAAGGTCTGCCACCCACTCGAAATCATGATCATGATATTCACCTAATTCTTGGGAGTGTTCCTCCCAACATCAGGCCGTACAAATACCCTTATACCCAGAAGAGTGAAATTGAGCATATGGTTGAAGAAATATTAGAGGTTGGAATTATTAGACCTAGCCAAAGTTCTTACTCTACACCGGTGGTAATGGTATTAAACTAGAAAGATGGCTCATGGCATATGTGTCCATATTATAGAGAGATCAACAAGATCACTATTAAAGATAATTTTCCCATTCCTGTCATTGATGAATTGTTAGATGAACTACATGGAGCAATCTATTTCACAAAGTTGGATTTTTGTTCGGGGTATCATCAGATTAGAATGAAGGAAGAAGATATCCCAAAAACAACATTCTGAACTCATGAAGGCCATTATGAATTTTTGGTCATGCATTTGGGCCTTACAAATGCACCTTCCACATTCCAAGGGTTGATGAATTCCATTTTCAAGCCCTTCCTTCGAAAATTTGTGTTAGTATTTTTTGATGATATACTAATCTATAGAAAGTCTTGGGAGGATCATGTGCGACATGTTGACAAGGTGCTACAACTACTAAAGGACCAACAACTATATGCCAAACTTTCCAAATGTTTCTTTGGGGTGAAGGAGGTAGAGTATTTGGTTCATATTTGTATCTCATGAAGGTGTCAAGGTATACCCTAACAAGATTAAGGTCATGATGGACTGGATGATTCTCAAAATATTGAAGAATCTTAGAGGATTTTTGGGTTTGACAGGTTACTACTGCAAGTTTGTTCAGAACTATGGGAGAATAGCATAACCTTTAACGGAACTAACTAAGAAGGATGCATTTTCATGGACTCTAGAGGCAACTAAATATTTTGAACAACTTAAAGAGGTGATGTGCAAAGATCCTGTCTTGACCACACCGGACTTCACAAAAACCTTTATTGTGGAATGTGATGCCTCGGGAAATGGCATTGGTGTTGTCCTAATGCAAGAAGGAAGGCCCCTAGATTTTGAAAGTCGACCACTCAAGGGAAAGGGCTTACACAAACCCATTTATGAGAAATAAATGATGGAAATACTACATGCATTGAAGAAATGGCACCCTTACCTAATAGGTAGGCACTTCAAGGTCAAAACAGATCATGATATTCTTAAATACTTAATGGAACAAAGAATATCTTCAGAAGAACAACAAAAATGGGTGACCAAGATATTGGTTTATGATTTTGAAATCATCTATAAAAAAGGGAAGCAAAATGTTGTGGCAGGTGCACTCTCAAGAAAGGATGAAGATGTTGAGGGCTTTCTCTGTTCTATCTTGATCATCCAACCTGATTGGATAATAGAAGTGAGGGATGAATGGAAGAATGATGAAAATGTGTGGACTCTCATTCAAAGGCTGTAGCAAGATTCTAATGCATTAGATACATTTACATGGAAAAATGATTCACTATGGTACAAAGATCCCTTATATTTATGTAAGAACTCCCAACTCAAACAAAATGTACTATTTGAATTGCACACCTCTCCGGTAGGAGGGCACTCAAGATTTTTGAAAACCTACCATAGGGTCAAGAAGGAATTTTTTTGGGATGGCCTTAAAATTGATGTTCAAAGGTTTATAGAAGAATGTTTGGTTTTCCAACAAAATAAGGTGGAAACAATTAAGACCCCAGGTCTTTTACAACCATTAGCCATCTCAAGTCAGTGTTGGCAGGAGGTTTCCATGGATTCCATCACAAGGTTACCGAAGTCTGAAGGAAAGAGTGTCATCATGGTGAATTTTGATAGACTGACCAAGTACGCACACTTTTGTGCACTCTCTCATCCCTTCAAATCCAGTACAGTTTCCACCGCATTCATAGAGACAGTTCAAAAACTACATGGAATCCCAAAGATTATTGTAAGTGACAGAGACCCTATCTTCACTGGAAATTTTTGGAAAAAAATACTTTCGTGTTTGGGTACTCAATTGGCTCATAGCTCATCCTATCATCCTCAATATGATGGAAAAACCGAGATAGTGAACACATGTTTGGAAGTCTACCTTCGTTGTTTTGTCTCTGATAAACAAACACAATGGTTCAAATGGTTAGCCTGGGCAGAATGGTGGTATAGAACTTCCTTTCATACTGCAATGAAAATGACACCATTTATGGCACTCTATGGATACCACCCTCCTTCCATCACTTCTTCTCTAAAATAAAAATCAAAGGTTCAAGCAATGGAAGATCACATCGAACATCAACAACAAGTTCTCCAAATCTTAAAGGACAACCTGACCATCTGACCATGGCACAAAATCACATGAAACAACAAGAAAATCAACATCGTAGTGAAAGAAGTTTTGAAGTAGGGGATTGGGTGTTTTTAAGACTACAACCATACAAACAAATGTCCCTCAAGCAAGACAAGAAGGATAATAAATTATCATCAAATTACTATGGTCCTTATAAGGTGTTGCAAAATATTGGTACTATGGCATACAAATTGTAGTTGCTTGCATCCTCACGAGTACACCCAGTTTTCCATGTTTCATGCTTAAAGAAGGTTATAGGTGACAAGATCCCATTTCAAACTATATTTCCAGAACTTGACGAGGAAGGAAAAATCATATTGGATCATGAATCCATCACTGACACAAGAATTCACCAGTTGAGGAATAGATCCATTTCAGAGTATCTCATTAAGTGGAGGAAACTTCCTGCTGAATATTCCACTTGGGAAGATGAGTCTTTTATATAGAAGCATCCGGAATTACTCAAGCGTTGCAGACAACAATTGTCTGAAGGGGAGGGGCATGTTAATCCCTAAATAGTGTCACATTACCCCTTAATTGGGGAATATTACATTAGTAATGTTATTTTATTTATGTCGGCTTGGGTCCATTAGTTGTAATTGTACCTCCTAGTCTCTTATATATACCAAGGAGACATTTTTATTTGGAATCATCTTGTACTTAGACATTTATGTGGTGTATAAGGAGGTTTCCCCCTCGAAGATACTTGAAGGAGACTTGAAGAAGGCCTTAAAAAAAGTGAAGAATCCCCTAAATCCAAGATAAGAAGCCCCTAAATCCAAGAGAAGAATACCCTAAAGTAAAAGTAAAGAATCCCCTAAGGTTGGCCATCCTAAAGGAAGAGTTGTGGCCTAAAAGTTGTGAACCTTGGTCGCACCCCCTCATGTGGAGAAGACTCATATAAGTTACAGGAGCCTCATTTGGCATTTGAATCACACCAATTCAATCTATTTAAGGAAGAGGAGTGAATTTTCATCCTAGCGGAGTGAATATCCAGGGGAAGATGAAGTGAAGAAGGGTGAAATTCCAAGGGAAGATGAAGTCTTTTGATGATTTGTTCTAGGGTTTTCTTTGAAGGTCATCTTGGAATTTTAAATATAATTTTTTTTCTAGAATGATTCAGATAGTGAATTTTGGAGGTGTTTCATAAGAGATAGTGAAGAATATTGGGTATGAATTTCAGGTCTTGACTCACTACACATTTGGAGTTATACTCAGTGGAAGTAAAGGTTTTGAAAAAATAGGGTTTTCTTCTTCAAAACGATTCATATTGAAAATTTCACTATAAAATATTTTTGGGGATGATTAAAGTAGATAAACTAAGAGGAATTTCAAAGAAAATATCTAAGAATATTGGGTTCAAGTATCAGACCCTAATTCATTACAAGTATGGATTTATACTTGTTGGAAGTTAGGGTTTGTGACTAATCCAGAAACTAGTCCCAAATAGGTGTTCAAGATAAAATGGTTATATCTAAATCTTCATAGGTACAAATAGAATTTCAATTATTGTGTTAGAAGGAGAATAGATCTTGATATCTTAGGTCCAAGTTTCATAATCAGAAACGTAAAATTGAGCTCATGGTGAATCTTACAAGTTTGCATATTTGAGGTACAATTCTGAGCAGTTCTGTATGCAGATTTAATAAATGATTTTGGGATTGTATTTGAAGGTTCAGTTTATCATGTATCATCATTTAAAATATTCTAGTGGGATTGGTGTCTCTTTCCAGTAGGTGCTGGAAAACTTAGGGAGTGGGTGATTCCTTCAAGTTGGTGCTTGTAAAATCTTGAAACTACTTAAGAAAAGTTTATGTGGTTTTCTCCCAGTTGGGTTTCCATGTAAAAAAATGTGTGCAATGTGTATGAGTTTGTGTGATGACGAATTACATGATTAATGATTAATTTTTATGTAGTGCTTGAAGGTTAACATTGTTGAAATAAATCTATATTGGTTCACCCCCCCTCTCAGTACTCTTTAATATTCTAACACCTATCCTTGCTTATGTCCTAGTTCCTACTTCTACGATGTTGTTTTCTTTTACCATGCTTACTACCACTATAGTCACTCTTGACCTCTTGTCGTTTGCATTAATTTACCTTTATTTTGTGACCTTTACCCTTAGAGAAAATTACCACAATTAGTGGACATTAATTTCCCAATACGATTCTTGCATTCAATTTGCATAGGTTCGTTCCATGCACATGAAATGTAGTTACATTCCATGGAGTGTTATAGCTCAAAATGCCACTTCTATGCATCCTTAATGTTGGCCTACTCATTCATACATATGCCAACCCGTTTTTATGGATTTCTTCTCAAAAAACAAATTTTTGTATGGTATTTGTGCCCTATTGCATATGCAGAGCACATACATATGCTAGTTGCATACCTAGAATCCCACGTACATACGCTTGTTGCACTACTGAAATCACGCGTCTACTCTAAAAAGGGACAAAAAAATATAAAATATGTGCTTTCCAGTGGAGTTTACAGGTTATCTTAGGTTTTGCAACCATCTTACCTCTCGTATCCCTTCTGGAAATGAATTAACCATATTTTTCTCATATAAAAAGGGCCCTAGGGGGGTCATTTGGATATATCAAACTAGAGGCAAGAGAACTCTGTCAAATTTTCTCCCTTGTTTCCCAAGCCTTCTTCATTTTGCTCCAAGTTTCATCCTCATCATTCCCTTCCATCCATATTTATTATACCATCCATCATTTTCCCCTTATATTGGAATGGTTATGGTGTAGATAGTATTGATAATAGTGCACTTGGAGACAAAGTAGAGGAACCCAGGCGAGGTTCGTGGAGCCCCGCCATCAAAGTTCAGGTTGTAACCTCCAATTTTGTTATTAATAAAAGAGAAAAGTTATTGTCTCGGATATTTATGTCTATGTGTTCGTGTTTATGAATATTTTCATGAATAACTAATTCTTTAGATTATCTTGATAATTAAACATATGTTGTCCTAGATTGTTCTGTAGCATTTTTTCAGGCCAACTTTGGGAGCAAGCCTGCAGTTTTGGGATGGACAACAATCGAAATGGATCAACATTAGTTGTAAGGAATTAATGTACACGTTTCTATCTTATTTATATTCCCTTAATTATCGTAAGGTTGTGTTTGGTTTGGGGTATAATAGAAGATTTTATGTCTTTTAGGCTATCAAGGCTCTGCCTAGTCGCTAGACCTAGATTAGGGGGATTTCCCCCATAGCAGAATTGGTGACTCCATTGGGGAGTCTCTCTAGGGTATTTTTAGGAGATATTTGTTTGGATTGGATTCTTGTTTTTTGAAGTATTCTGAGTCTTTTTGGGTCTCTGGTCACCTTATAGGAGCTTAACAAATTTTTTGAGTTGAGTGTTTTATTTTAATCTTTTTTTTTTTTGAAAACTTTCAGCAGTGTATGCACCCTGATATATACCCATCCCACGTACATATGCACTCTACATTATACATAGGCATTGTACATACGCATGATGACTGTGATCATCATGTGTTTTTATCATCTGGAAGAGTTTTTTCAAAAGGATTTTCTTTCCTTTTAGGAAGCCCTTGGTTTCTCAGATCTTCCTAAGTTTCTGGGGTCTCTGTTGACTATGTTGTATCAAGGTTCAAGGCTTAGATTATCTTTGAACTTGTAAAGAAATATTTTTGGTTCTTTATCTCTTTCTGTTTGTTGTCAAGGTTAAGGGTGAACTTGTGAGATTTAGGTCCTCCTGTAGATTCCAGTGAATCCCTACTTTTAGGCAGTGATTTAGGGTATGATTCAGTCTTTGGTTTCTCATCCTTCTATATTATGCTTTGAAAATGAAAAAATATTGTTGCTTGTTATTTTCATTTCTGAGCATATAAAAAAAAAATATGTTGTAGTTTATTAACTGCATTTGCATTTTATTATGCATGTTTGTTTGGTGTTAGTAGCTTAGGTTGTTTCTATAAAAGAAAAGAGTTATGATTCCAAAGTTCCTTTTAGGATTCTTCCTTGAAATTTTTAGTAGTTTACATTGCATTTTGAAACGAAAAATCATTCTAGGAAAAATTGCATTTTTGGATCTTGGTCTCTATTTTGAAAATTTTGCACCTTCAAAGTTAAAAATCCATTTTTTCAGTTGTGGAACGTAGTATGCTTTATGCATAATGTTCTAAAATATTATTAACTCTTCTATTTCATCTCTCAAGAACACCAAGAGCTTCACTTACAACCCCCTAACTAATCAAGCCATCAAAATCAATGATTAAAGCTAAAAGCAACTAGACTTTTCCGTTTATAGGGTACACCAAGTAGTCTACGATTTAGGGCCTTGAATTAGGTGTGAAAAGGAAACTCTTCAAGGTTGCTTAAATAAACTTAAGATTCTATGATAGGGAGTGTAAAAGTATAGTTTGGTTAGAGATAGTCGGGACCCTCCTCTAACACAAGGGCTAAAAATGAGGTCACTGAGGAAAGGTATAAGAGATAACCCCTCCAAAACTGGACCAAGCGTAGTGGGGATCATATATTGAGGGTCATTCTCGGGATCTTTGTTGACCGCATTTGACTACAAATCTTTGTGGACCTCGAATGAGTTCGAGATCCTCATTTTTCTTCCAGACCATTTGCCTTTGGTACCCTTGAAAGGCCTCAGACTTTGTTATCCTACACATTATTATCAATTTGACTGTCGATTGTACCTACCTGATAACTGACTGCGAGCTTGAACCTATTTTCCTTTTTATAGGGACTTACATGGGTGACTTCGGGGGTATACCACGGTACCTAGGGAAGATGTCTAATCACACCTTACAGAGTATACTCGGAGGGTGTTTCCGTGTTCGAGTTACACTTGCACCGATAAGTTTCTTCAATGTTGATTGGCGTAGTTGTTCTTCCTTCTATTCTATTCATTACTTGATTTGTATTTAGGGAAGTTTTAGTGTGTGCTCCATTTTTCTCGCTAAATTAACCTTAGAGTGTCGGTTGTTCATTTCACAAGGTGGAAGATCAATATCTTTGTCACTTGCATAGGCTTTAGGGCTTACCTCCAATTACATTGGAGCCACCTCTGTCGCCACTAAGGTGAAGACTAGATCAAGAGGGTTCTTTTGAAACCATCGAGCCATAGGAAATTGTACTCAAGGGTGTTCCTATAGAATACTTTCCTACACTGGAGGAAAATAACATTCTGACCTCGAAGTTGAAGGCTTCAAGCCTGCAAACCCTCCGATCACTGATCTTTCAACGATAATCCTTTTTCAGGTAGTCCCTCCCGAGGTGACTTCTCATTATAGTCACCTTGTTAGACGACTGGCTATGGAAGCGAATAATACTAATTCTACTAGGAGTCCTCATACTCCCATCCTGACTGCGAGCGGAGGGGGGGTTGTACCACCTCCTCCACCTTTACCTACAAGGACTAATGCTAACCATACACCTACAACTTTTGGCAATGGAACATTCCCCACAATGACTACAACCATTGTTCCTACTATACAGAATGCTTCTGGCACTCCTTTCACATATGGGATGTAAGGTTCTAATACAAGCTCAAATTTAACTTACTCTACTCTACAAATTGTTGGTATGGAGGAAGGGAGTTCTAATGCTTCCTTGCAAGGATCCTTCATGGGCACCACTACTCCATTTAATGCTATCCCTTATGGTGGGGGTCATATCCCTCCTCCGTCCCCCTCGCTTGGAGGTGCTTTCCAACAACCATCCAGGATTAATACCAATTCCATCTTGTTTAGTGGAGGTTTTCAGGGGCCTCAATCCTATATGATTTTGGTTGGTTATATGCATTTCTCTTTGTTTGGTGTTTTTAGAAACAATGCTTTCTTGTCGTTCACATTTTCAGCAGGGGGGAACCCCTTATTTATTAAACCCAACCCTATGCAACGCTTTGTTCCTTCATAGGGAGTGATGAAACGAGTCTTCTCCTCTCAAGGTCTTGGAAATCACTGGCAGGGATCTTTACCTTTGCAAGGGATGTCAATCGGGGGAAACCCATCCCACACTCAATGGAACCCCGAGCAAGGTTCAATACCTATGCCAAGAGGATCGGCTGGGGGCATCGCTAACTAAGGTCCTTGGAATACCATGTAGAGACAAATCCTTACCCAAGGTATGACATCGAATTATGTAAATCTGTCGACAATGAAGAATAATGCACAAAATCCTTATACTAGCCAAGGACACCATGGTTTTTACCAAAACCTTGGTTAGCAAGAAAACTTTTCTTGGCAACCTGACTCTAGTCAAAATCCAGGCTCCTCTTTTCCTTTGAATTCAATGCAACCTAGGTTACCTTTCCTAGAAAATATTCATTTTCCATATTTGTCAAGGTTGTTGAACGATCTGATCCGTCATGATCCACGTTGGCCTCCTATGCCAACTAAGTTTCCCTCAGACATGCTTGAATTTGAAGGAAAGCATGGCGATGTAACACACCCAACCCATTAAGTACCCTTTTAAGGGATGGGATATAAATTTTTCTCTTTCCTATGAGTTCCTTGAAGAGAGGAACCATTTTCATCTTCTCTCTGAGAGCTTTGGTACGACTAGAATCTTGTCCAAAATTGAGTTTTGGTTCGAGAGTTAAGGCCTTCTGAATTTTTGAGGGTATCATTGGTTAATAGCCACTCCCTTCACCACATGGATTCACTTTACTTGTACCATCAAACATGGCACTATCATGGGCCCGATCGTTATCCTTTTGAAATGACATGGTCGTGGAAGAAGGGTTTATAGGTAAAATATTTGTCAATTCATCATAGGCTTATCCGCTCACAAAACCTCGGTACTTATTGTTTTTCCCTTTTTATCTGACCATGTGACCAGCACCAGAACCTAGTCCTCTGGACTTAATCCTTTCCACACTCTTTTGTACATCATTGAAGCTTCTCGGAGACCCGAAGTCCCAAAGCCTCTCTCTATTCCAGAATATATGGTGGAGTTTTGTCCACCTTTGGATCTAACGGTTAAGATTACCCACAATTAACCAATCTCTTGAAATTGACTAGAGGGGTGGGGTCCCACACATAATTCATTTCCAATCCCATGATGCCACGTGGAGCTATCGAGACACACCACATCACCATGAAGCACGTGGGATTTTCCTATTGGAGCTCAACACTACAACAGAGGAAAATTTGGCACTTCGGCACTTCGGAGCTTCGGTGCTTTAACCACTTTCCTCTATTTTCAAATCCTTTGGAGTTCCAAACCCTGGAGTCCTGCCATGTGGCTTCGTCCATTTTTGGAGCTTCCATCTTAGAACTCTAAACACCTGGAGTTTCGAAGTCACGAACTCTTAGAGCGGGTCCCTCTTGCTTGCGTGGAATTCTGCATGGGTGTCCCTACTACCATCTTTCACCTGGAAGATACCTAGCGATGATTCCATGTTGACACGTGGTACCCATATCCCCAACTCTATACCATATATGATAAATCAACAGGACATGTGGCTTAGCCATGTGATGACATGTGGTGGCTCTATCACACGGTCGGACTCCACCATGTACTTTTTCCACGTCATTTGTTGACGTCACTCAGGCCTTCGACGCTTCGGGGAAACTCTATGTCTTGCATCTTGAATCACCCGAAGTGGGGTTTAGCCAGAGAGACAAATAATGATCGGACGACCCATAATCTTCCTTGGTTTGATCCAATGGAAGACATTTGGCAGAAGACAAGGGCGACACGTGGCTCAATCAACCAGTGACATGTGTCAAGGTATAATTGACACATAAGGTCTTTGAAAGTCAAAAATCGACCCTCGGGGTGAAACGTGGCACACCTACTATGGGTCCATGTCACCCTAGGTGAGATCAGCATGCCACATCACTCTGGCCTTCGGTGCTCCAACGATATTCTCATTCACCAACATGTCGAACCTCCTGGAGTAGGACTTCAGCGGATTACTTTACCCTATCCTTTCACTAGGCTTGATCTAACGGTCGAGAACGGTCCTGGAGGATCCTTAGATCCACGATCCATGTTGCTTTGAACCTTTGACATTCAGGGGTTTGGTTGTGCAATTCCATTTTTATTCCTGAAGTGGTTAGCATCAGATTGACCACGATCTATATCAAATGGTCAAGAGAGGTCTCGAAGATTCTTTGAATCGACGGTCCTCATCGCTTTGCGACTTCGGCATTGGGGGTTCCACCCATTTAAAAATCCTTTTCTCTTGGAGTGGTAAACATAGGACTGATCTCGATGTAGATCCAATGGTCAGGGAATATCCTAAATGTCCTTAGATATACGGTTCTCGTCGCTTCATGAGTTTGGAGTTCAGGGGTTCCACCCATTTAGCACTCCTTTTATCCCAAAGTGGTCAACATCAGATTGATCTCGACGTAAATCCAACAATCGCAGTTAAGGAATACCTCCATATATTGTTCAACCCCCCTGGTAATTGTACCAACAGGTTTCCTTCAGTTGGTTTTTCAATGTTCATTCACCCTGAAACTCCGGACTCCTGGAGTCCCAAATAACTTAGCTCCTTTTTTAGTGTAGCAAAGGGTTCCATGGACCTGGTCCTATGGAACTTTGTCAAGCTCTAGAGGCTACACTCTTAACTCTTAGCAAAGATTTGGTTAAGGCATGGGCATGAGCTCATGGTATCTTGGATGGCAGGTTTGAAGGAACACCTTCCATTCACATAACTTTATTTCTAACAAAGGGGAAGGTATTTTCGAGGGTTCAACGGAAATGAAGCATTCTAGCGAAGTCTACCCCAAATCTTACATTACAAAGTCAATCCTTGGGAAAATTACCTTAAGGGTTTTCCAACCAGCATAGAAACCATAATCTTATTCCTAATTTCATTTGAATACCGAAGTATAATAGTTCTCTTGTTGCTAAGCAGAGGAAAATAAAAACCATTCAAATGCAAGGGTTCATAAAAGAACAATAAGCATTACTAATATTAATCATGCAATGAAAATTTTAGTCATAGACACTGATATCCAACCACTCATTTCAAGTCTAGCACACAGGGTATATGAAATACTTATCTATTATAGTCGATCATTGACCAACTGACTATGAGTTTTATCCTTTCCACCAAACCGTAGGCTCAAAGACATTCATTCTTAGCGCTATGGCCACCCCATTGCCAAGCCATGATATCACTAGGGAAATTTTGCAATTTCTCAAAGATCCTTTCTCTATCATAGCCTCTGTGAGGTTTATCAGATGCTCCCTCAACATCAAGCTTGCAACCTTCTACTGAGGTCATGTTTTCTACAAACTCTTAGAGATCCTTTCTCTTTTTCTCTCCCTTTAACCAAAACAATTTAATCTGTTAGTTCTTCTTCTTAGATGGAGAGCCTCACGCGCTCTTCCTCTTTCTGAATGGTATATTTCTTCTCTTGCATACCCTCTCCTCCCCCCCCCCAGGGAAATTTTGGACTTGTCATGTTCCTTCTATCAGAAGGAACTCGAGCCAGTCTGGGCCTGTAGGAAAACTACACTCTATGGTACTTCGGGCTGACAATTTTCTATCTCCTCATCCAAACTCTCCATGCTTCCATTCATGGGGGTAGTTTATTTTTCAACCACCAATACTTCTTTCATTAACTGATTTTTCCTTGGGATCGGGATGAGGATTATTATTTCAACAAAGAGAATTTGGGTCATTTTGACATAATGAACCCTATCTATAGTTTCCTCACTCTTTCCTCTAGTGATATCATGGCCAATACTTCAAGGCTTCACCCCCACAGTCAGTTACTGGAAATATAAACAATAATACATTTACATTTTTCACATTCCATAGCATGGTAATCATAATTAATTATTAATTACAAGCTGGGGGAAACAAGGGTATTATAAGTGAGAATCCAGGTGATCATGTTACAACGTTTCATTTATGGTCTCCTCCAACACATTGAAGGATGAATCTGTCCAGTTGTGATTGTTTCAATGAACTCTCATAGGGGGTGATGTGAAATGGTATATCGAGCTTGACAACTTGAAGTATTCTTACTTTAACGACTTGGAAATGGTTTTCTTAAACCATTTCCAATTACCGATGAGATATGATGTTGGCACAGAGTTTTTGGACAACCTCGAGCAAAAAAAGGTCATCCATATCTCTGATCACATCCGATAATGGAGTCGTCAGAAGAGTTTGATCAAAGTAAAGGTCCCTCCCTCATTTTTTCTCGAGTGGTTCCTCAAGTCCTTGGTGCCTTGTGTCTCCAAATACGTCACGACTCCCAGAGTTTTCTTTGAATAAGAGACTATTATGAGAGACCAACAACTGGAATTGATTTATTCTCAATTTGGTATGTTGTACAAGATTCTCCTAGATGCACCATAGTCAAATTTTGACAAAACAAAAATGAAGTCCAGGCCTCATGTCGGTCGTATAGTAGGATCAACACAAAGAAAGTCCACAGATAAGTTGCCTAACCAATTGCAATATTTATCGATCCAACTGACTGTGGCATGGATGATCACTTGAATCACCAATTCCCTCGGCTTGAGGAAGCCCAAAATATTTTGGCACAATACCAGCATGTTGTGTTAACTAACCCTTTCCCACAAGGGAAAAATATGGCACAAGATTCCTCATCAACGAACGCAACTGACAGAAATCAAGAAGGCCCCACGGTTAATGCTAATAATGGAGTTGCAAATGTATACATGATGACATCATATTCTCATCTTCAAACTAGGGCTCATGATTATGGAATGTCAGAATCTGTTGACAAGAGAAAAGAAGCTTCCAACCTACCACTTCCTCTTCATATTGAGAATATTGTGGGAGAAACTATGAATCCCATCCATAAGTGTGCGTTTAAGAAGGCTTCTCACAATCCGAATGCAAGGGCTACTCCTAACTACTGCATCATGGAGGATATGGAACAAATTCCTTGTGCGATGTCTTCTCTGGAAGTTCTCTAGAGTTTCCCCTCACAAAGAAAAACATTTCTATATGCCTTGGGTGATGCTAAGAAAGCTAACTCAGGAACTATTTATTTTTACCCTACCAATTTTAAACCTCGTTTTCCTCACCACGTCGCTTTCCAGATAGTAGTTGTGGTTTATTCCATGAAATTATTTACGTGGAATATTTTATGCACAGTGGTAGACGAGGGTGCCTCGACTTGTGTTATGTCGTTGGCATGTTGGAAGGCCATTGGTTAACCCGATTTTTCTTCGTTGTCTATGTTGTTTGACAGCTGCGCTTTTAGACCGCATGGAAGAATCTCCTCCTTCCCCTTGTAGTTGGAGGGAAAAATTGTGTGTCTCGAGGTCGATGTAGTCAATGTGCCTCTCGACTACAATCTTTTGTTAGGAAGAATTTGGACATACTAAATGACAGCAATTGTATCCACCATTTTTTAGGTCTTTTGTTTTCCTCATGAAGGTCGAATAATAATCGTTGATCAGTTATCCTTCTCTAATACTAAACCTTCATTGGGGGAATCCACAGTCCCGATGATTGACATCTCGTATCTAGATACTTTCAACTTAGGTGCTGGATTGTTTCCATCTCTAATGGGAACTTTGATTATCCACCACCTTCGAATGATGTCAAGTTTATTTCGGTCATCCCTTATCAGCTGAAGGTTGTGATATTTCAAGTAGCTTCTTTTCAAACGAGTTATTTTAATGATACGTGGAATTTACCAACCCGATTTTTCTTCGTTGTCCATTGGGTTCGTGGAAGGTGCTAGCTAACACACTCAGAGGCGTACTTCCATAGCTTGGTTGATATTCATGCCCACTGTTCAGTTGGTATCTTCAGGAGGTGTTTTCCTAGGAGAAGCAATCGATAAGTTTGTCGAGTACATTGTTGTAATATAATTACTACGTGATGCATTGTCACATGGTATTTCTCACCTTTGGGTTCATTTAGATGATAAATTGGTAGTGTCACAGTTAAATGGAGTGTATTGCATCCACGATCCCACCCTTCATCGACAATTCCTCAAGGTACATCTCTTAGAACGTTATTTTGATTATATCACATATATTCAAGTTCCTAGGAGATCTAATCAATTAACTGATGCATTGGCTAATCATGTATTAGATTGGCATATTTCACACACATAAATATAAAAACACACACATACACGCACATATAAATACATTTGTACAAAATATGTTTACTCCATAAGGAAAAAAGTTGTATATATATATATATATATATATATATATATATATATATATATATATATATATACTATGTTTGAAATATTGTCACAGTACAAAATATGGGCCATCGGCCTCAAAAGTGTCAATAATAAATCGTCAAGCTTAAGCCTTCAATACATATGGGAGATACAAAAAAGGGTTCCCTCAGCATGCATAATGTTCAACTCTAATATAATATCTAGTCCTATTGGCCCTAGTATAATAGACGATGGCATTTGCTAGATGTTAGAATAGATGGACCCATGCTCTGGGTATGCCCACTACGTGAGTCTACATGGATGGTGGCAGATCCTCAATTGATCCGGATTATTTTCGGCACGAAATGAGAGCGGAGATATAATAAAGAAATGCACAGAGATATTGCACATATTCAATAATATAACAGAAATGTATCAGAGATGCAACCATAAACACAGATATACAGTAATACACAATTTCTATTAATCAAAGAAATGTACAGAGACTGTTAAAATACAGAGTGAAAGACTCGCTAGAATGGTGGCAGCTTATCTCTGAGAAGAGATGTGACGGCTACTCGCATTCGCAAGAAGATGATTACAATGAGGCTCTGAAGGC
>ML798497.1:87447-112396 GCA_009831015.1 Picea engelmannii | reverse complement strand
GGGGGGGGGGGAATTATCTCAGTCTATATTTAGTACAATGGAAGCCTCCAGACATTGTCACCCTTGAATATGGAACATGTTTGCATCATTATCTTACAATTGGATTATATATTTCCTAGGAGATGTACTATCATTATGAGTCATATACTCCTCTGACTAGTTACTCTTCGAGTCACTATGGAGAGTGCTTCAGTGCCTCATGCATTGTTTCACTATACATTGGTGCTCTTGAGTCAATGTTTGCAAGTCATTAGTATGCCATGCTACATGTTCAAGGGACATAAATCCTAAATTGGCCATTATGTTGTTTCATTGACCTTTCATGTTGGTAATCCATGTGTCAATTGTACTTGTGATTCTATCTCTTCACGTGGTCTCTCGGTGATTATTTCATGTTCATTGATGGGGGATACATTATGGCCCTCCTATAAAAGATATCTTCCTATCAACACCAACATATTATCAAGGAAAGGGATCTAGAAACCAACTAATACCTTGGAACGTGTAGTCATTAGTCTGCATGACCCTTCCATTTTTCCAACTGTATGTCAACTATAGATGCAACCTCGATTGTTTCCTTATCCTTAGAATTGACCACCTTAATTGAAGCACTACACAATCCAACTCTAATTCTAAATTCAATTGCCAACTCATTCTTTAAGAAGTTGTGCGAGTCACTAAAATCCACCAATGCATGTGTTATCTTTCCATTGATGATCAAATCCACATAAAAAACATGATTTGGACTTTTCCCTTGGTTTCCAACTAAGGAACCTATCCACTGCAAAGACTCCTCCAAGAAGGGATTATCCATTCCATATTTTGTAGAAGCATTATGTTCATAACTTGTTAAAGGAAATGAACTACAACAAGACGAAACAAAATTTTTACCTCTCCATGAAGTGGCTTACAAATGGGTACCATGCACTGCCATCTTCAAACGGTTTATGGGGGGACACCTATTCCCAACTTCACTTGAACACAAGACACTCTAAAGTGCATCCTCTATGACTATTGCATGCATCTTCACTTGGATAAAATGCACTCTAAGGCACATTGTGACACCCACCTAGGTTTCTCATGGATTGACCATGGAATGTAACAATTGTTCAATGTCATCCTCCACCTTCATCCAATCTCCAATTCCTATTGGCACTATTTCATAAAAATGTTGAAAGAGGGGTCAATACAACACCTTTGTTTCTATATGTTTCCTCAATGAAGTCCCAAGCCTCCCAAGCAACTTCCTAGTTGAAATATGACCACAAAGTTGTCTCAAACCAATCAAACCACCCTCCCAACTTACTGTTAAAAATAGTAAATTAACAAAATTGCTAGAAAACTATGTTGAGCCAGTTGGAAAAGGTGGGTGGCCACCGATATCCACCTAGATCAATCCTCCCTCCTTAAGAAGAAATGGTCTCCATTGCATTGAATTTGGCCCCGGGTGAGCCACTTGCCTTGGTGCGGGAGTTTCCCTGCTTTGATGACTCGATAAAGATGGATCCTTTGTTGTCGAGTTCCCTTGATCTATGTGTCCACAATATGATCATTGGATGTCTTTTTTATGTAGTCAGGGTTGAGCTCTGTTGGTGTCAGTTGTTCTGCTACTTTTGAGGTGTCCAATAATGGTGGGAAATAAGGGCAAAGGAGATCCACATTGAACACTGGGTGCAGGCCAAGGAAAAGAGGAATGTTGAGCTCAAAAGCATTATCCCCAATGGCCTTGGTGATGGTGTACGACCCATAATGGAGTAGGAGAAGCTTCCAATGGGGTCCTGTAATGCGTTCTTTCTACAAGTGCAACCAAACTTTGTCGTCCATCTGAAACTTATGTGGCACCCGATGTTGATCATGGCGTTGCTTGTACTTGTCATTAGACTTTTATAGGATATCCTGAACCTGTTGGTGGATGTGATGGATCCACTTAATGAACTAGGTGGCTTTGTTAGCTTCAGTTGGAGAAGGAGTTGATTCGATCGAGGTGACCACAAGGGGAAGTGCAACATCTATGGGACCCAATGGTTGGAATCCTAACCCCACTTGAAAGGGGTTGTGGTCAATTGAGCTATGCAGGGCTCGTTTGTAGCTATGTTGGACATAGGGAAGGCTCTCATCCCATGTGCGAGGGTTATTGGAATTATACATGCAAAGGATATGCACAATCATTCGATTTACGACCTCAGTTTGGACATCTGTCTGCAGCTGTAAGGCTGTGGATTTGGTAAGCTTGGTGTCCAACAATGACTAGAGGCTCGACCAAAATGCGCTGAGAAATCGACTGTCTCGATCTGAGACAATGGTTTGTAGGATTCCAAGATGTACACAGACTCATTCAAAGAAGTTCTTGGTAGTGGCCTTTGTTGTGATGCTCTTCTTCTAGGAAACCATAATCGTCATCTTAGAAAAGCGATCAACAACCACAAAAACACAGTCATTTCCTCGCTTGGTGGACGAGAGGCCCGAAATGTAGTCCATTGAGATGGATTCCCATGGCTTGTCAGGAGTAGGAAGAGGGATGTACAAGCCCTATTTCTTAGTGGTCGGTTTGGAAATAACGCAGGCAGTGCAGGACCTGATATACTTATTGACCTCCTATCAAAGTTTCGGCCAGTAGAAATATTTTTGTAGCATCGCCACTGTCTTTTCGACGCTGAAGTGTCCTACCACTTGACTATAGTGGGCTTCCCATATTAGCTTCACTTGCTTGCTTTATGGAACAAAAATATGGCCTAGACGACACAATAACCCATCATGAAGATGGAAATTATCGACAACTGCGTTTGCACCCAACATTTGGTAGGTGGTGGAGAAGTCTAGGTCTATCTCATAGAGTTGGGGCCATCCAGAGGTCTCATGGCCGCAAGAGTCTAGCACCGTGGTGAGTGTTACGACTGGCAGTGTGCTGAGGCAATCAGTGATGCAGTTGGTGCTTCCTATCTTATACTTGATGTTGAGGTGGAACTACTCCAAGTATGTGTACCAATTTTGATGGCGGTCATTCTGCAATTTTCCTTGTGTTTGCATGAATTACAGTGGCTTATGATAAATGTGGATGATTGTCTCCGTCCCAAGAATTTAATGTATCCACTAGAGGTAGGCTTTCACAATGGAGTACATTTCTTTTTAGTAAGTAGGGTACTTACGAACAACATATGATAGTGTCTCACTACGATATGCCACGGGGTGGTCGTGCTGAGTGAGAACAATGCCCACAACATAGTCTAAAGCATCTGTCTCGATCTCAAAGGGCCGCTGCAGGTCTGGTAGTGAAAGTAATGGGGTTGAGCACAAGCATTGCTTCAAATAATTGAACGCTTATTGTTGGGACCGACCCCACACAAATTTCTCCTTACCACCACCCCTGGTTATTTGGCTGAGGGCCCATGCAATATGGGAGAATCCCAACATGAACCTGCGGTAGAAATTGGCAAGGCCCAAGAAGCTCTGAATCTCATTGAGTGTGGTTGGGCCTGGCAAGTCACGGATGACTTGGATCTTGGTTGGATCCACATGTATGCCATTTTGATCAACGATGTAGCCCAGGTAATGGACCCTGTCCATGCCGAAGGAGCATTTTTCCAAGTTGGCGTATAGCTTGTGGTGCCGCAAGGTGTGCAGAACCTGCTGAATATGTTGCGAGTGTTTGACCCAAGTCTTGTTCTAAATGAGAATGTCATCCAGATACACCACTACAAAAGTATTGGTGAATGGTCGCAGGATATCATCCATCATCGTCATGAAAGTAGTTGGAGCATTTTTCAAACCAAAGGGCATTACCAACCATTCAAAAAGGCCTTCCTTTGACTTGAAGGCAGTCTTCCATACATATGTATATTCTATCGGGACCTGGTGGTAGCCATACTTCAAATCAATCTTACTAAAGTATTTGGCCCTCATGAATTGATTAAGGAGGTCGTTGATTCAGGGAATTGGGTACCGGTTTCTGACTGTGATTTTATTCAGAGCCCGATAATCAATGTAGAGTCGCCAGGTTTCATCTTTCTTCTGTACCAGCACGATTGGGCTCCCACAAGGTGATGAGCTGGGACATATGTGCCCCTTGTGGAGCAGTTCTTGGATCTGTCGCTTGATCTCCTCATTCTCTAATAGAGAGCGATGATAGACTGGCCCATTGGGAAACGATGTGTCAGGGATCAGATCGATGGGGTGCTTGACCTAGCAATGAAGAGGTACCCTGGTAGGTGAGGAGAAGATATCCGAGTATTCTTCCACGACCTTATCTACTTGCTTTTGTTGTGAAGAGAGGTTGGCCAAAGACACCCTAGATGTGGTTGTGATCTTTCGCTCATTCTGAGATCGAATCACAAAGAAGACAAACTTCCCCATCTGAGAGATGACCTTCCTTCATTGCTTAGCAGAGATCAAGGAAATAACACTAGGTGGGATGGCCTCGGGTATCCTGTACAATTTCTTGTTCAAAGTAATAATAACATTAAAAGGCCTAGACTCATATACAACATGAAGTTTCCATAAATAAGGTTGGCCCAAAGTAACATTACAAACTTCTAGAGGAGAAACATCACACAATACCTCGTCTTTGAAGGGCTTGATTCCATACAATAGTCGACACTGTTGGCTGACGCAGAGATCGCTTCCTTGGCGGAGCCATCCAATGGTGTAGGGTTGTGGGTGCGGTGTTGTCGGCAGGGCCATCTTCTTGATGACCTCTGCTGAGATGAGGTTCTTCTGGCTACCGCTATCAATGATGAAGTGCAACAGGGTTCCTTTTACCCACATCTGTGAATGGAAGAGGCACTCTCCTTCTTCTAGCTTGTCTAGTTCACTAGGCTGGAGCTTGGTGGTAGCAACGGTGGCACTGGGTTCCGCATCAATGATCTGTCTTCCCCTTTCTGGTTTTGACTCAGAGTCAGAACCCGCATTTGATTCAGAGGCTTTCACTTCGACCACTAGTGATTTCTTTGAGCGACAGTCAATAGTGTTATGCCAAGGGCTCTTATGGAAGTCACACCACTTCCCGATATCTTTCTTTATCTTTCTGGTGTCCTTCTTTGCTTGCGACTTGGACTGGTTGTCCTGATACTGTCCATCTTTTCTCTGTCCTTTGTTTTGTGGGTTGGGGCTGCCCTTTCCTGTCTTTTGTTGTGAGGGGTTCCCAGGCCCAAATTTCTGCGTCTTTTGTTTGAGCTTCTGCTCGATTTTGAGGGCATATCGGTAGGTCGTTCCCAAGGATGAGATGTCCAAAAATTCCATTTCGGTTTGGATGTATCTATGCAGAGCACCACAATACTTGAGCACCATATGTCACTCTAAATCTTTGATACCCAGCTTGGTGCACAAGCTATGGAAGATATTTGTGAAATCTGGCACTGTTTGGTCTCTTTCTTGCCGCGGTGTGGTCCATTTGGTATACAAGTCGTCATAACTTCTGATAGGGTAGTATTGTTCCTTAATAACATCCTTGAAGGATTCCTAGGTGGTCGTGACTATAAATAATGAGGGTTCCTCTGTTTCCTTTTGCTCACAGAAAGTTTCCCACCAATCTTTGACATGGGGAATGACTTTGAGGAGCACAAAAGTAATATTTTCTCTATTCGAAAAGTTATGGACAAACAAATACCCTTCTAGTAGAGTCAACCACTTGTCTACAACATTTGCATCTATATGAACTTCAAATATAGGAATATCAACGTTTATTTGTACCTTGAAGGGGGTGGCGCCTCAGCTTGAAGAAGATGCGTCTCCTATTGGTAGCCGCCAAAGGATTTGCGCGAAACTATCCATCATCTTGTTCCTTTGTTGCGTGAGGGCTTCCTCAAGCAACATTTTGAAACGATCTCTTGTCCCGTCATATTTCTTTTCTCCTGCCATGTGAGGTCGATTGGGCGTGCGAGATATTTTTTCCTCAAGAGAAACAAACTCAAGACCCAACTCTTTGTACTTTGACCTTGTTGGGGACATGCATTAAGACAACAAGGAGAAAACCGCTCTGATACCATTGGTCTAGATTTTATGAGAAGAAAGAAATGAATACAGATTATTAACAGGTGCTTAACACAAAATAACAGAGATACAATAAAATCAATTTTCTATTCAATAAGTAAATAAGCTGAAAATGTAAAATGCAGCGAAAAACAAGCTTGTTGGAATGGTGGCGGCTTATCTCTGAGAAGAGATGTGACAACTGCGCTCATTCGCAAGAAGATGGTTACAATGAGGCTCTAAAGGCCTTTTTACAATAAATAGGAATGTCAAAAATCCTAGACATCCAAAAACCTAACCCTAGGAGATGAAGCACCAAAAGTTATGTGGGCCCCGTTTGGGTAAGTCGGTACATCAACTTCCCGAGTCGTAATTTTTGCATATGATCTTCGTTTGACACACTCAATACCTTGTTAGAAAGATATATCGGAGGACTACAACTTTTGTGTGAGAAACATCGAAGAAACTTCCATGTTGCTCCCCGTTTTCCAAAAAAACATCGTTTAGGGCCTCAAAATGGCTCTGAAAGTTTCAGGACCCGAAAAACTACTAAAAATAGTAAATTACCAAAATTGCGAGAAAATTGTTTTGAGCCAGTTGGAAAAGGTGGGTGGCCATCGATATCCACCTGGATCATTAGGGTTTTGTCTTTTAATTGGTCAATATTTGTTGTGACATGACCCAAAGTCAGGGGGGGGAATCCAAGAATTGGCGACCATACTGGGGACTTGTTCCTAGTTTGGGTCAATCTTAGGGTTTCTTTTTTTCTCTTGTTTTTGTTATTTTATGTGTTTTCTAGATTTTCTTTATAAAGCATTATCCTTTTAGAAACTTTTGTCAAGTTTTTGGATGCCCCCCTTCTGAAGTGGCTTTTTTTTTTGCCAAAATTCTGAGCCCATCCATGAGTTTCTACTTTATGACCCACAGACATCCAGGAGTTGCTAGTGTATGACATGTGGATATCTGCAAGTCCTAATATACACATTCACGGATCTATGTAAGATTTTTTTTATTTTTAAAAGCCTCTCTTTTAATATGGAAGTTGTTGGTTGGTTTTTCAATATTGCCTGAGCCTCCTAGGTGTTGCCTTATGGTTAGTTGCTTTGTCAAGTCCTTGAAAATTGTTAAATCACATAAAATATCTTTCCTTTGTTTGGTTGTTATGTTATTTATCAGGTTCTTTGGGTTGATAGAAAGGATAGTCATGAAGTTGTTGGTTGGAATGTCTAGTTTGATTGTTGTGTTTTAGTGATCTTTGATTGTTTGCTTTCTTTCTCTTTACCCTCTTTCATGTGTTCATAAAAGAAAATTACATCTCATTTGCACTTTATTTCTCTTAGTAACAAAAAAGAAAAAGAAAAAAAATTATTTTCTAGTGTTTCTCTCCTTGTGTCGTCGCCTTTGAATTCATCAAGAAAATATTTTGTTTACTAGCATTCAGGCCTTCGTACATTTTTTGCTTACTTTAGTAAGAAGAAAACGAAAAAAAAAACCTAGTTTTTCTGCTAGTTAGGTCTCTTTCTTTCTTTGCATTGTTATTTGAAAAAGAAAAAGATGTAATCCTAGGACTTTGTTTTCTTCTCACCTTAAATCATTTCAAAAGAAAAATTAGAAAGAACATCCTTTGTTTTATTCTTTTGCTTTTCTCAAAAGGATGCATTGTCATCTTGCATCAGAAAGAAGAAATTTGCATTTAAAGGTTTGAAGGATTGGTCATGCATTTTGTTTTTTAAACTCTTTTTCATTTGAAGGATTAGTGTAAAGTCTTATTTTCCATTTTTCTTATAAGTTTCATTTTGGAAAGAGTCTCAGACAACATCAATTGCACCTCCACACCCTTTGAGTAAAAACACCCTTTAAAATGAACGCTAAACTTAAAATGTATTAGACTTTGTTTCTATGGTTCACAAACAAGTTTTGGGTTAGGGTCTTGGATTATGATTGGAGAGATAATTCTTCAAGACTGTAAAACAAACCTAGGAGTATGGGCTAGAGAGAGTCTCAAATCCAATTTTCGTATAAGTATAGCAAAAAGGCCAAAGATTTGGAAGGACTTGAACGAAAATATTGTAAAAACCACACCGAAGTATGACTCTGGCATGCACCAAATGCAACAACACACGACATAAAATTGTTCTCTTAATTTTTTTTTTTTTGAAAATTATATATTGAACATTGAATTAGTTGGCAGGAACAAAAGTTACTTGTTAACTTTTCTGGAAATTTGCAAGGACGATAATTTAATTAAATGCGAGTTTGATTCATTAAATGCAATTAATATCTTTTGAAAAAATATCATTAGAAATATAACACAATTCCCTACAAATTGTCTTTTTACTACACGTCAAATTTCATAAGGCTTATATGAGTTTTGAGGGCTTCAATTTGAAAATTCTGTGAAAATGTCAAATTTTTGTTGAAACATTTCACTAAAAAGTGTTACCCATCTTCATGGATTCACCCAAATATATTTGATTTCTGTTGATATTTTTCAATATTTTAAAAAGAAATACAATTGTTTATTTTTTCGATATTTTGTGAGTTTACCAGGGCCAAATCTATGCTTGACATATTTTAGGATAGTTACTTATATTTTCCCCAATATTTTCAATAATTTTCTTTATGGACCTTCTGCAATATATTCCCCAAAACGATATTTGCAACATTGCTCTACAACATGTGGGTTTGGGTATCTTTGTTTCAACTTGTTATTGCTAACACATAGCTATTTAAAGCTAGTTTTGATATGCACAGATAAACATTGTGAAGTTTATATAGACATCTTGAAGCTTCACAATCTTAACTACATATCACACACATGTTTAGAGAAGCTTATGCCAATGTCCACATTAGATGCACCCATTGCACCGATACACATATACACACTGAAAGAATGGATGAGTCAAACTCACCCAGATTGTAAAATGCATGTCCCTTTTCTCAATGAAAATAAGTTAAGCTCACTTAGAGTATATATGCATCATTGGTTATCTTAACCTAAGTTTTGTTTAATTACTAGAAATAATTGCTCGACACACTTCTTTATTTTTTGTTGAACATGTAGAAGTTTATATGGGCAGTATGCTACTGTCCACATTCAATGTATTCAATACACTCATAAAACATACACATATTCAAAACGCTGAGGAATCATCCACATTTGGATGTAAAATGCACATTTTTTTTTTCTTTAAGTGCAAAGATAAGTTAAGCTCATTCACGATGTATTTTTAAAATAAGTTTTGATAAATTTATCATAAGCCCCCTTATCAAATTCTTCTGTCAAACAAATAGACATTGTCGGAATGAATTAACCAAAACAAATGGATTAACCCTTTAGTGCCTAACATTTTTTTGTTCTCACTTTTGATTTTTTTTGCATAGGTGTAACATATTTTTAGTAGCTTCTTCGTGCATATTGGGTTATATCGAATTCATATACTAAAAACAGTTATGGCAACAAGGTAACAAATAATTCATGTTGTGCCATATTGGGTTATATCAAATTTATATACTCAAAAATTTATATACTCAAAAATGGTTGCATGAAGTAAATTTTGTTAAGTAACTCATTTTGTGTCATTTCTTAAAAGGTATTTTTACAAACCAAGTGAACTGGCAAGTTGTTTGAGGTTAGAAAAGTTTATTTATATTTAGTAGCAAGTTATTTGAGGTTATAAAGGTTTATTTATATATTTGGTATTTTTTTTTTTAAATAAAAAAGGTGTAGTATCTGCTATATTATATTATCTCAAAACTTTGACAAAATAACCAGTTTCATGACTACATTCACCAAAAGATGCTGCCGGTAACTGGAAACCAGCATTATTGGGAAACATCTAGCAGTTATTCAGTAATACATTAAGAAAAGAGACATCTGTCCTGCCCGTAGGAAACCAGGACAGATGCCAGTGGTCCAGATAAACCTAAAGCAATTACACATAAAAACTAAGAACCTGGAAACCATGGCAGCCTAGGCACCCGGTGACGTGTCGCTCCCACTAGTTCCCGCCGAGATGGCAAAAGTTTGCATGCACATGGGGCACTTACGCTGAGCTGGAGCCCCGGAGAGCGCGTCAAGGAGCAGATCGATACGCTGGCCCATGATGAGAGCCCTGTGTTCCAAGTCCGCGATGTGGCTACAGAGCTCGAACACAAAGGCCAGGTGTTCATCGCTGAGGAGAGGACCATGCGTTCCGCCACCCAGGCCACTAGGAGGAGCAGTCTTCCGTTCCACAACGTCGCCAATGCCAACCACAAACTTCCTCTGCACCGTTACCGTCTCTGCTTTCATCATCTTCTCATCATTTGTGGCTTGCAGGTCCCCCATCCATGGGATTTCTTCCACCACGCAGCCAGGAAGGTCGTCGTCCTTAGTCGGGGTGCTCTTGTTATCCTGCTTGCTGAGCTTCTTCGTTGCGCTTGGCTGCTCGTCACACGGCAGGTCCCCAATTGAAAGGTCCTCCTCCACAACACAACCTGAAAACAAATCCGCGGGCGCGGTCTCCTTCTCAATTCTGCTGCAGTCAGCTCCTTGCTCCACAATGGCGTTGAGCATCTCCCTTCTCTCAACCCATGCCTTCTTCCTGAGAATGGAAGAGGCCAGAGCCAAGGCCCGTTCAAGCTCCTCCTCCCGGCGCCTCTGCGCTTTGTGCGCTTCCCAGGCAGAACCCCGTCGAGGTTTTCCTCGTCGCCTTACCATTGTACCCGAGCAAATACCAAACAAATGCAGAGATGAGTTAGAAGAGGACCAACTCGAGAGCGGCTGCAAGTGCTGAGCGCAGGCAAGCCAACTCTGTTGAGACCCACAAAGAAGCCACCATCCCTGGAAAATCTTCTCAGAATGCAGATAGAAGGCAGTAAGTAACCATGTCGTTGCCGCACCAGGAGCCTTCCTCCGCTGCTCGGGCTCAAAATAAAAACCGTAATCAAACTGCCGAATCCCTCGTCCATCCATAACAACGGTGAATTCTTGCGCGCATGGGGGGTTAATTGTCGCACGAGGGAGGAGTACCTCCGTCGCCTGTCCTCTGTTATGGCCATCCATCAACGTTAATGCGGAGGTGTGGGTGGCGGCCATCAGCCATTAAACTAGCGTTGAGTGCGAGTCCGGGTGGCCCTTCCTCTCTGTCGCGTGTCACCCCATCCGGGGATTTATATATTTGGTATTGTTTTTATTTTTCAACTTAATTAACATAGTGTCTTTTATGTACTAACATTTATACTATGTGCTAGTACTTTTTTGGTTTTACAATTTAATTTTTTTTGGATTAACATGTACGTTGAATGTATGCTTGGGAATTTGGAAAATGGCATATATATTATAATTTGATTTTTTGAAATAACACATATATTTAGGGATTTCAAAAATGGTTTACATTTTGTTAATTTAATTTTAAAATAAATTTTATAATTTAATTAATAAAATTAACTTTTATAATTTGATTAACATGTACATTGAGTGTATGGTTTTATAATTGGTAGATGACTTATATTTTACTTTTAAGTTCAAATGGCTGACATCTTATAACATTGAGTGTATGCTTTTATAATTGGTAGATGACTTACATTTTATTTTTAAGTTTAAATGGTTGACATCTTACTAACTCAATTTTAAAATATATTTTAAAATAAACACACTTAGGACACATACTTAACAATGTAAAACAATGTATAGTTTTTAGTTGACATCATATGAAGAATGAAATGAATTAAGGAAGACATATTAAATTTCTACTTCATATTTTAGGAATGTATTTTTGGCTTTACTTTTTAATTTGTATATACATATTGTCTATATGAAAGCTTTTTTAAGGTTTGATTTATTTGTTTCTAGTTTGAATGAACTTTATTTTTTAGGCTTGGAATTTTTTATTTAACATATTTTTGAGTCATTACATAGTTATTTAACATATTTTTGAGTCATTACATAGTTATTAACATCTAGGATACATACTTAACAATCTTGTAAGGCAATGTATAGTGTTTAGTTGACATCATATGATGAATGACATGAATTAGGGAAGGCATGTTAAGTTTTATTTCACATTTTAGGCATGTTTTTTTGGCTTTACTTTTTAATTTACATATACATATTATCTATATATACATATTCTCTATATGAAAGTCTTACTTAGATCTGATTTGTTTGTTTTTAGTTTGAATGAACTTTATTTTTTGGGCTTTGACATTTTTTATTTGACATATTTTTGAGTCATTACATAGTTATTAACATCCTATTACATAGTTATTAACATCTTTGTCACTCATAGAAAAGGAGTCTTCATGATTATAATTAGCTATGTATCTATAAATTCTATTTTTTTAAGAATTTTTATGTATGTAATTATATCTATCAATGTATCTATTTGCATTGATTTAATGAATAATTATTTTGAGCTTTCACCATCCTTATGTGTAGGTTTAAGTAAGCATCTCTATGTTCTCTAATATTTTTGTGTGTGATGGATCCTTTTTGTAACATCCTTGGTTTTAGTCCACACAAATTCTAATGTAATTGTATAAATGTGAATTAGGTTGGTGAGCCAATATGATTGGGGAAAACAATTCATATTGATTAATATAACGGGGGAAATTGTATATTTTTTTTTGTGAATAAAAAAGTGGAACCATATATTAATTACAACTGAAAGCTTACAAAAAAGATCTGCATCCTATTTGCTTACACCAAAATGCTACCAGCGAGTCCTTCAAGACCAGATCGATGGTCCTGATTTCCTCAGGATCAACGATCAAGAGCTTCTCTCGCATTTCGCGACTTCGCGGCTTGGGCAGACAACTTCCTCCATGCTGCGAACTCCCGATAGTTGAGTTCCCAAAATTTTCTCGCATCAGATCCGTGGGACCAGATCGACGATCCATGTCTCTTCTAGTACCAACGGTCCTAATCTGTTCTCATTTTTTGCGATTTCGTGACTTTGGGAAATATTTTCCTTCAAGATTTGGGCTCCCGATAGTCAAGATCCCAAAATTTTCTCACGTCAGATCCATGGGACCAGATCAACGGTCCAGATATCTTCTGGTACCAACGGTCCTGATCTTTTCTTGCTTATCGTGATTTCGCATTTCGTGAGTTCGCGATTTTAGGAAAAAGCTACCTTCATGCTTTGGACTCTCGATAGCTGAGACCCTGAAATTTTCTTGCGTCAGATCCATGGGACTAGACCGACAGTCCAGATCTCTTCTGGTTCTAATGATCCTAATCTGTTCTCACTTATCGTGATTTTGCGGGGGAAATTGCATATTATGAACATTGAAATGATTAATAAAATAAGTAATCATTGGATACAATATGAGAGGGATGAAACGATGGGGGGCTATGATTCCACAAGTGTGAGGGGTCCAAGGGGGGAATATTCATGGGTATTAATCCAACCCACATTCTTGAAATTATTATCTTTGTGTATAACCTTCTATTGGTTGTTGAGTGTTCCCAAAGACAATCATTTATTGTATGTAAGAGGGTGGGTGTGAGGAGTCACATGTCATAGTTATTGGGGAGCATGGGTTGAAGTACAATCAACATTAGGTAGAGTGAGTAGTCAACTGGCTTGAGGAAAAAGAAATATGTATGGAGAAAGGAGACAATTTTTTTGCATGTAGATTTTGGATAGCGAGAGGGGCGCTGAGTCCTAGGAAGAGCACCAACCATGGTATTCTTGAAGGAAACCATTGTTTGGTTGTGTTTTATACTGGAAATGTGGCTATTGTGCCTGCAAAATAGGATGTAAGTCTATAGTGTGTTTTTATGTTGAGGAAATGGCTCAAGAGCTTTGTGAAGGATTTTGTGAGCACTCTTGAAGTATCTAATAGATTCCCAGCCAACCAAGCACATTGGAAGCCCTGATAAATGAATGCTACAGCATGAGGGACTATGATCAGTGAAGGGGGTACATTCCTTGGGTTGTGCAGGTTGGGGAGAACAGAGAGAGCTGGTGGATTGGAACTATTGTAGGAATAGAACCTGGGTTTTGGGTTGTTGAGTGTGGAGATTGGATAGCCATAGGGATAGATATCCTTATGAACTCATAGCCTCAGCTCGGGGGTGGTCCTTATGAACTTATGAACTCATAGATATATAGATATCCTTATATATATATATATATATATATATATATATATATATAATTTAATTATAATATAAATATTTAAAATAAATTTAATTATAATATTTTTTAATAAATAAATTTCAATTTTAATAACATTATGGTTTATAATAATTTATTTAATAAAAATATTTATATATATATATATATTAAAAAACATGAACACATTTAATAAAAAAAAATATGTTTGAAAGCATTTAAAAAACATAAACACATTGTAGTAATATTTATTAATAATTTAATTACAATATAAACATTTAAAATAAATTTAATTATAATATTTTTTAATAAATAAGTTTCAATTTTAATAACATTCTGGTTTATAATAATTCATTTAATAAAAATATATTTATATATACTTTAAAAAAACATGAACACATTTAATAAGAAATATATTTGAAAGCATTTAAAAAACATGAACACATTGTAGTGACAAAGTGAATATACATTTATGATAGAGTATATGGATTTTCTTAAAAACATGTTTTTTTTTATTAAGAAAGCATACATATTATTTATTAACTTAATTAACTAACATCAGGGTGGATTGTTATTTTTCTATTATTACGTTTTTGGAGCTTCTTATTTATATGTTATTATTTTTTTTTATAAATATAATTTGTGAAAAATTAATTTTAAATTTACATAAATTAAATATAAGTTAATTAATTTTCATCCTTATTTTCTGTAAAAATATAAATTTTAAAATGTTTTTATAAATATAATAAATTGTAAAAACTTAATTTTTAAATATTTTAAATATATAATAAAAAATATTTTTCATAAATCAAACATAAGTAAACTTAAATTCCCCATTCTATTGTGTAAGTGCAAAAAAAACGTAATTTTTGAAATGTTTTAAATTGTGAAAGTAAAAGTAAAATTAAATTCACCATTGTCTTGTGTAAGTGCAAATTACTGAAATGTAATTTTTGTGCAAATTACGAAATGTAATTTTTGAAATGTTTAAAAGGTAAATTGTAAAAATTTATTTTTTGAAATGTTTAAGATATATAAAAACATAATATGATGTATAAATCAGGTTTTTTATAAATTTAAATATAAAGCACAATTAATCTTTATAATTTTTTTTTTTTTAATTTAAACATAAAGTAAAATTAATCTTCACCTTATACAAAGGATTGTTATATTACAAATTTATTGGGATGATTTTAGGGGTTAAATTTCGTTCATGGGCTAATTTTCCATGGTTTTTTCAAAAACGAGATTCGCTATTTTAAAAATGATTCGCCCAAATTCTATAGGATAAAATTATTTTACATCCTATATAACATCCTTAGAAATTTGAATATGTTTACAAAAATATAGCCAATCATTTATAGTTTGCATATAAAGGATTAGTAAGATTCACCAAGATTTCTACATTTTAAAATAAATTTCCATTCTTAAAATCATCCTTTTTAATTTTACAAACGAGTTCAGCAAACAAACTATAATTTGTGGTACACTGTCTAACCTTTCCAAGTTCTAACCCTAATATCTGATTTGATGCGATTTAAAAAAACACCTCTCACAATCGATCAACTTTTTCACAAGCTCGTCGCCTGTTGACACGAAAAAACCAGAAAGTGCAATGGAATACGCAAACACCAGACCTATACACAAAGGTCCATAAAGTCGTCTGACAGAGTCTCATGTAATAGACTTAAAAAATGCGGGCCAGCAAGCAAACAGCAACCAGATAACCCTCCACGCAAGCAAACAGTAACCAGATAACCCTCCAGCTTTGTTCGATGAACGTCAAACGATCAAATGATATTGGAGAAGGCCTTTCCTTGAAGAGACATCCGATCATTACGTTAAGGTCTTTACTTTGAATAGACATACGATGAACGTACCATCAAACGATATTATAGTTTTTGGGGAGTGGATTAATTTGGGAAGAATCTTTTTTCTCTGGTTATTTTTTTTGTTGATTTGTTTTTAAATTTTAGGTTAATCTAGAATTTTGATTTATTTTCTGAGTATTTGAGTTGGTTTAAATTGGGGCATAATTTCTTGGGTAAGTTTTTGAAATGCATAGAATATTGATCCATGTGAAACTCAGACTACTTCTGAAAATTTGGTCGGATTTAGGCCCATTTTTTTAACTGAAAAACTGAATTTTGGAGGGAAGATTGCTCCAGAGTTAGCTTACTCCTATTTTTTTGTGTTTTTGGTTGGTTTTTTTTTTTCAATTTGATTTTGCAGGAAATCCTGTGAGGAATGGTAGAACTTAGAATGTTTAGCCAACCCCTATTACCTTAAGGTCGATTAAACGTTTTAGGTTTTGGTATTTTTTATTGGAATTCGGCCATATAAATTTAGGTAAAATCTTAATTTTTTATTACTTAAATTACATTTTTGAATGCATAAATAAATCCAACATCCTTAAAAATAAGAAATATTCATAAAAAAAAAAAGCCAAAACTTAAAAAGTATAGACTACTACAAAGAAGTGATATACATTATGCAACAAGTCAATAATTAAAGCAGAACACAATAAGTCAATAATTGACAGTATGTCATATTCATCAATTACTGTATACTACATAATTTTATCTGAACAAAAATATGCAATCCACCGTTGCATATCAGCGTTTTATGTAATCTCATCATCTGCAATACGACTTGAATTCAGTTTTCAAGTGAAGTTCGAAAACTGAATATGAGAGCTACGAAAATGGTTTCCAGATAGATATAATACATTGTCAGATTGATTTGGGCAGAATAACTAAGTTGGTGACACCACAACTTCCATATTTGAACAAATATGGAAGGTTTCCAAAATATAACATACATGAGAAGACAGTTACCCTTCACATACTACGATAAAGGGAAGAAGTGAATTGCATTATATAATATAAACTGCATGCTTTTCGGCCTTCAGTGTTTTCACATCCTGGTTTAAAGTTTTCAATAACATGATTCTTCTCTCATGTTTTCTTTCTTTTGTTTATTTTTGGGGGCTTGATATATAGGTGAGTGGTAAGTGATTCAGGAAAATTGTGAAAGATAATCTAGTGATCATATAGGGTCATTGAGTCATGATTTTGTTTAGTGGATTTTCAAGGTGTTCTTGTGTAACATAAGAAGATTGTAATTATGTAGTCATATGGTTGTTTTTATAGATAATTAAATACCAATTTTGAGTTCTACAAAAGAGTAATTCACTATAGCGAAATATGAAAAGGTTAGGCAAAATGGTGTCATGTGTAATTATGTTAAAGAAGGGCAAAATGGTGTCATGTGTAATTATGTTAAAGAAGGTGGTAGAAGAGAATAACGACAACAATGCAACCAATATGCATGGAAAAGAGATAAAAAAGAGGTACATAAAAGATGTTAAATGAATTTGATGACATCATAGCTAAGTATTTTCCAAATTTACTTCCACCATGGCAGAAAATTGAACATGATTAGATTTGGTTCAAGGTGCAACATTATCAAATCAAGTTGTGCATAGGATGAATTTGATGGACAACATAAAGTTGAAGTAAGGTAGAGGATTTGTTGACAAAGGTTTCATACGGGAAGCATGAGCCTATTTGTAATACCACAGTTACTCATTGCACCCAAAAGATGGTATGTTGATGATGTCCACATATTCAAGACAACTAAATAAAATTATAGTTTAGTGTAGGTTCCTATTGTGAAGAATGGATAATTCCTTAGATATTTTATGTGGCACAAAGTATTTTACCGAAATTGACTTTGAAAGTCGTTATCACTAAACGACGGTAAGAAAAGGAGATGAATGGAAGATGACAAATAAGACAATAAAAGATTTTATGAATGGTTACTTGTACTATTTGGAATAATCAATGTGCTAAAGTACACATATGAGGTTAATGACATAAGTATTGAGACCTTACCTAGGCAAATATGTTGTTTAGTACCTGTATGATATCATAATTTTACAATGGGATTAGAGGTGATTACCTTCAACACATCAAATTGGTATTGGAAACATTGAGAAAGAAGAATTCTTCATAAATGTGAAGAAATGTAAAATCTTGAAGCAAAGGTTGGTTTATTTTGGATTTGTTACTTCTTGGAAAGAATTGAGCATCAATCATAAGAAATTTAAAGGTATTTTAGAGTGGCATATACTGTACAATGTTCAAAAGAGAAGCACCACAATAATGAAAACAATGTGCGAGGGGAATAGATATCAAAAGAGGTATAGAAGATATCAAACCAATTTAAAACATTATAGGTGGATATTTTTTAAATGTATTTCCATCATGGAAAAAGAATGTACATGAAATAGATTTGGTTCGAGGTGTTATATTATTGAATCAATTTTTGCATAGGATAAACTTGATGGACAATGAAAGTTGAAACAATAGGTAAAAGAGTAGTTTTGAAAGGTTTCATTTGAAAAAGTATGATCTCATTTCTAGTACCATCATTACTTACATCACCCCAGAAAAATGGTAAATGGAGGATGCCCACAAATTCAAGAGCGCTGAATAAAATCATAGCCAAGTATAGGTTCCCATATAGATAATTTCTCGGATAGTTTATGGAATATAAAACATTTTAGTAGGAATGACTTTAAAAAGTAGATAAATCACTAAACAATAATAAGAGAATGAGATGAATTGCAAATAACATTTAATAAAAAAAATTGGATTGTATGAATGGTTAATCATACTCTTTAGAATAATAAAAATGCCAACTTAGTAGATATATGAGGTTAATGACATAATTATCGAGACTTTACCAAGGCAAATTTTGTGTTGTGAACTTCGATGATATATAGATTTTAAAGTGAAAGTACGGATGATTACCTTTAACACATCATATTGGTATTGGAAATACTAGCACATCATATTGGTATTGGAAATACTAAAAAGAAAACAATTTTGCATAATTTAGTTGTGAATTCTTCCAACAAGGGTTGGTTAATTTTGGATTTCTGACATCTTGGAAAGGGTTGAGTATGGATTGTTAAGTGAAATATATTTTATAGTGGGTTATACCCTATAATGTGTAGTGTAATGTTTATAAGGAGTTTTCATGGCATTGCAAAATTGTACATATGAATTATAGTAGAGATTTTAGTAATGTGTAATGTTTATAAGGAGTTTTTATGGCATTGCAAAATTGTACATATGAATTATAGTAGAGATTTTAGTGGGATTCATGTATGTTTGACAAATTGTATGAAGACATAGATATTCTAATGGAGCATGCAAGATAATAAAAAAAATTGAGCAGTTGCCGGTGATAAATATATATATGCATTAGCTTTTGCTTTACCAAATTTTCACAAAGTTTTTCGAGTAGAGTGTGATGCAAGTGTAGTGATTATTGGAATGTTTTAGCCAAGAAGGTAGGCCAATGAAATTATTTAGAAAGAAAATAAATGATGTAAGAAAGAGACATTCAATATATGATTTGGAATTTTAATCCATCATACAAGCATTTAAGCATTGGAGGTAGTATTTTGTGCACAAAGAACTTGTTGAGCTAGAAGCAGAGGATATGGGTTAACGTTCTTGATGCATTGAGTAGGAGGACACTAATTTTGACTATAATGTGTAATGAGGCAGTTGGATTTGAGTATATAAAGGAACTATGTGAGTGAGATGGGAATTGTATTTGTGGAGAGGTGAATAAACCCAAAGGAAATATGGGAGCATGGAGTTAGATTATTTTCTCGAAGATATATAAAATTCATATAAATACAATTTTGTTTTAGAGAGGGATAAGGCCCAAAAGTTTCATGTTAGAAAAAAAATATATTTATATTTGGTTGAGTTTAAGGAAAGAGGTTGGGAGAGTTTTTCGAAAGATATAGAGTATGTTCGGTGGATAACGCCACTACATAGACGGGAGCTTTTGAGCAATAATTGATGCAATAAATAACCAAATTGTCATAAGTTGAGAAAAGAAATTATTGTGTATTATATGTATATTTTATCAAAAGGGTAATCCTATGAATATGTGTCACGTGTCACCCTTTCTATTGGTTTTTTGGCGATGAAAAATATAAAATTTTGAGGTTTTTAAAATATAAGACATCAAAACTCATATCTACCTTGAGAATTTCAATATGGAGTAAAATGAAAAGTTGTAGAACATATTGTTACATTTTTACTTTTTTTTTTAACCAAAAAAAAAAATTGTAATTTAATAGCTCAAATCTATTTTTTATTTTTAGTATATTACTTTTGTATCTCGACAGATGCAAAAGAAAAAAATGGCTATGTATTGTCTCTTGTATTATTTTAACTATCATATCTCTAGAGAAAATTTGTACAATATTAATGTATAAAATAATTTACTTAGCAACTAAACTAAACCAATGCAAATATTTTTTCCTTAAAAAACTACAATATCACTTATTAATTTCTGGTAGGGAATTATGGATTGAATCAAAAACCTCTTGTTTGTATGGAACATGGTCTTCCATTGAGCTAGCACCGTTTAAAAAATAGAGGAGACAGAAGATAGTTGTGCGAGGCCAAATAGGTGTGATAATGTTTGATAAGGTAGGCTCCTTGGCAAATTGGTTTTTCTCCTGTGTTTGGATTAGCCTTGCTAAATCATACTTAATTTAAGAAACTCTAGTACATACAAGGTGTTGCAAAAGAAAATATCAAGAATCCACCTTTGTAATTTAATCGAATGCATATTGTCGAGTTGTTGATATATTAGCAAGATAATATATCTAACTCATGCTTCAATGACAAGATTATGAAAAAATATATTTATAAAACAACATGCATAACACAAACATCAAATTCCAAGTTCTAAATATATTCATAATGATTAACTAAGCATGCATTCAAGTTAAGATATATGAAACAAGAAAGGACCCAATACTAGACAATTCACAAGATTGTGTCCCAAATAGAGAACCAAACTCTCATATGTAGTTCCATTTTTACACCAATCATAATAACTCATGTCAGGGATACCATACAAACAATCATGACACTCAAACTTTCTAGTGATATATATTCTATCAAAAAAACTAGATCTCTTTCACCCAAACTTGAAGAATGGGTCCACTTGAATTAATGTTAAATGCAGAGGCATGGGGAATATTTGTTGTTGGTATAGGTAGGAGAATAATCTACATTATAATGATAGATCCATTCATAAGTTTATAAGAGAAGCTAATGATGACCCCAAATATTGAATCCATACAAATTTACTACTTAAGAAGCTCCATACCTTTACCAGAAAGAAAGAAAAAAACAAACAAAAAAAAACAAACAAACAAATCAAACAATAAGGGGGTTTTGTCTAAGACAAGCCTTATTGGACATTAAAATCAATACCTATTATTTATTCATTAACCCTAAAATCATTGGTTGAGTTGAGATTTTATTCTACTTAAAATAAATACCAATGAACAAATAATTTCAATGTTAACTATGTCTAGGTCCTAAACTAATGAGGAGTGACACAGAGAATCAATAATCAACAATAATATTTCAAGTGATTAATTCAATAAGAAAATATTACCCAAAACAAATAAGGGTCCTCACATGAACTTGATCCGCAAAAAAGTAGTAATGGGGAGCCTAGGAATGTGCTTATGTAAGAACACACATATTCATTTTTATTTATCTTTGGGCCCCTATGAAATTCCATGCAAAATGTTAATTAGATTACCAAGACATATTTTAAGAGAATGTGTGCCACCAAGGCCTCACCATATCTGCAACCAAATATTCCCAACTCCCCCAATGGATTTGTGCAAAAGTCTCATCTCAAGCTTCGTTGCAACCTATCCAAGGGTGACTTAAAGTGGCATGACTCGATCATCCAAGTCTGCTTGAACACGATGCACTCATGTTGTTGTTCTTCCTTCAAAGTTCTCTGTGACAAGTGAGAAATGTGACCTAAGAAAATATTCCTCCACACAAGGGCTCCTCGATCACCTCCACAGTTCTACTGTCTAATCTTCGTTCTAACCTGTTAATCTCCACAAAAAATCATCCCAATCATTGGTGCCCAAGTTCATCGATCCAACCTGTTCAAGCCAAAATGTTGTGTTTCAATCTCACACATATCCACCATTTTATCTCTGCTCTCCATAGTTGTCTCCGCACCAAGGCCAAATCCACACTTCTTTCACTACCCAAATTGTCCCATGTTGTGGTTCATTCCTTCATGGAGTCGTCCAAGACTTAACTGAAAATCACTTCAGTTTGTATGATGAAGTGTACTTTCCCACCAACAATCTAATCTGTCCAAAAACTTTGTGCATCTTGGTGTAAATTCGACCTAGAAAAATGTGTCCATGCTTCCTATCGTGGGTCAAACCACCAACCCATCTATGCAATCTGCACTTGAACTCACCTCAAGTCATGAACTAATATTGCACATGGTTGGTTCTTCCTCCATCGAATCCTCCACCTCAGTCTCCAAGCTCATCATCTATGTCAAATGTTCAAGACAAGCGTCATGTCTCTCTGTTGTGTGACCTATCTCGTCCATTCAAGTGACTCCATTAAACAACTTGTATCACCATATTGTGCGACCTATGAATCATCCCCATTGCAACTTGTCTGTTCAACTTTGTCAATCGATCATGTGATCTAGTCCACATCGTCGTGCGATCAACCAACTCGTCTCGTCCATGGCCTTTGGTGAATCTTGGTTTTTGGTGGTGCATTCAACTCTCCATGACAACTTCACAACCTAAACTCATGCCATTTTGTTCCATGTGTTTCTCCACCCAGACGACCTCAATAATCAAGTCATGACGGATACTTAGCTTACTCCTTAGGCCAACCATGACTTTCCCTCCACAACAAGTCCTCATGCACCACCTTTTTCCAAGTCTTCTTAGTCTAACCTTGGATCGACTGACCCTTGAATGTGCTCATCACACAGACAATTCTTCTTCCAATGTGCCTCCCGGTCTGCGGATGAAAATTCTATGAACTCAAAGTCATCAACATGTGATGTGCACCAATTAACATGACCGTCAACTTGGTTTCCTTCTATGCCAAAGTATAGGGGCCACACTTGCTTTGGTTGTTCCAATGTAATGACAACTCTTCGTATGACATAAAAACTATGATTATTCCATTGTAACAACAACTCTTCATACAGAAAACTATTGCATCTGAATTTCACCATCAACCCACTTGAACGCCAAACCTGTGTCATCGCCATACCAATCAAGCCCACAACTCCAACTCCATATGGCCATGTCTTAGTGTTTCAACACAGTACTACGAAACTGTTCTGTGGAACTACTGTTACAAAATCCTCTTCGCAATCTGCTCCATAATTAATCTGTCGATGACCAACTATCATGTCAAGCGACCTTCTTCTCTTACTGGCCTACTGTTGTGTCAAGATTCTCCTCAAACCAACCAAAGTCTGTACCCAAACTGTCTCTATTAGGGAATAACATGGAACACGACGGAAACAGAGGACACAATGTTGCAGATAATTGAAGAGGAATAAAAAATTTCGAAGATAAGGGGTGGTGTCTAAAGACACCATTACAACACTTAAGCAGAGTGCACTATGATAAGAGCATAACAGTGCATGTTGTACATCTTGATCCACGTGATATTGTGTACAATCTCAATTCACTTGATTGATAATGACCTAAGGGGTCTCTTTTTATAGCCTCGAGATACAATTGATTTCTATAGAATTTGGGAGATCTTGTCCACATGTAACAATAAGCTATTGGAGTTGACTCCACAAAATATTCTCTGTCGAGTTGGCTTGACAAGAATCGACCCAACCGCCTACGTGTCCAACTCGTAGTCGATGGTTGGGATGGTCGATCCACTGCCTGACTATCTTTGAATGTTGGTCGATTGTCCAACCGACAGGAACATCGACTACTCGATCGACTCGTGTGGTGTGTTGGTCCATCGCCCAATCGATTATATCCATATGCAGGTCGATATCGCAATCGAATGAACCCAGGAGATGTGTGATGAACCATCAATGCTTAGTGTTCCAAAACCCCCCCATCAACACACAAATTTGGAGTTTCAAGAGGTGAAATTAAATCACTAGAACACCCCCCTATAATTGCAGCTTCATGAATCCCAAGCATCATGCGAACCTTGATAAATATGGCTTCATCTAAAGGTTGGGTGAAGATATTAGCAACTTGATCTTTTGTTCTGCAATATTCAAGAGAGACAATGTTCTCATGAACCAATTGTCTCAAGTAGTGAGCATGGATCTCAACATGCTTCATCTTACTGTGGGAAACAAGATTGTCAACAACCTATATGGCACTTTGGTTATCACAGTAGACTGTAGTCAAGGTCTGAACAAGAAGACCAAGCTCTCCCAAAACTTGGTGAATCCATATAGATTCAATACCTGCTTGAACGGTGCCATGATATTCTTATTTTGTAGTCAACAAGGAGACTACCTTATATTTCTTACACGACCACACCAAAGGTCCAGTGTTATAGTGAAACACATAGCCAGAAGTGGAATTCTGATCATCATCATCGCTAGCCCAGCCGGAGTCAGTGTAGATGAGTAGTGAATCTGAACTTAGACAATACTTGATACCGAAATGAATGGTACCCTTCAGATAGCGAAAAATTCATTTGATTGTTTTCCAGTGGCTTTGTTTGGGGTCCTTCATGAACCGAGAAACCACACTAACAACAAAGGAAATTCCAGGTTGACTATGAGTAATGTAAATAATATTGTCGATAAAGTGCAACATCGACTACAGGTGTTTGACAATTTTAGTAAGATTCACTCCAGACTGAAAATGAGTAGCACAAGCCTTGAATCAACCATCTTAAAACATGTCAATAGATCCATCACATATTTAGACTGAAAAATGCAAAATCCATCACAAAATGGTAATACTTGAAGACCTAAAAAATAATGCA
>ML798497.1:59038-79392 GCA_009831015.1 Picea engelmannii | reverse complement strand
AGCCAGAACAGCGATCTGATATGGATAGGAAGTAAAATCTATGCAATTACGATCCGATTAGCAATCACTGTGATATGTTTGCAGTACAAGAAAATAATTTATACATGGTCCGACTGTCGTTGGTCCGACTGTCGTTCAGGGAGGCCATCAAGCAAACAAAAGTACAAGAAATTATCACGATTTTTCAACACATATCTTACTTTCTTGTCTTCTGCTTTCAAATTTAGCTGAAAAATCTCCATCTACTTATCTATTAAAACAAATATGGGATCAGGTGCCCTCTTCATCCTCTAGCACGGAGGAATTTTCCGTTGGTCTGGTTGCAAGACAAAACGCAAAGTAATATGATACCAAAAACTGTACATACTTTTTCCCACAGTTTTATCTGCGTCTGTTCGTTGTGAAGTACCATGCCGGGCATAGGGCCAGATGAGGAGAGAAAAAGAATGAAGTAGCTACCTGGAAGAACGAACCAAAGTCAAGTAGGTACCAAAGTCATGAAAAAACAAGCATCAGGTAGCATTCTTTGGCCATGTCAAAGACAAAGTTAGCAACAAAACTGCCCAGCATTCAATTTACAGATATGTTATGCAAATTGCAATCACGGCTGCTTCTCAGCTTTACGTGTATTTTCATCCTCTGCAATTACGACTTGAATTCAGTTTTCAAGTGTTCTGAAACTAGATGTAGGAGCTGCTGAAATGGTTTCCAGATTTGGGTAGAAGAACTTAGTTGTCACACCACAACTTGCAAAAAAATATGGAAGGTTTCCAATATATTACAAAGAAAATCAGGAGACCGTTGAGCTTCACATACTACAACAACGGGAAAAAGCAAGTGAGTCTAGACATTATAGAAACTGCATGCTTTTCTGTCTTTAGTGCTTTAGGGTTTTCAGTAACATGATTTTTCTCACGTTTATTTTTAGGTTATTTTTGTTGGATATAAGTGAGTGGGAGGTGATTCAGGAAAATTGTGACAATCAAATAAATCTCTTGGCCAAAGAGTATAAATGGGTAAATTCTTTGAGCCATGTTCAGGATCCAATGTCTCAAAATCAATAGCTTCTTTCAAGCTTAGAAAGGAAGCATTGGGTCGACAGTCGAAGAGTGGAATTGCTTCAAGACAGTTTTCCTCGCAGTACAAAGGAGTTGTTCCTCAGCATAATGGTAAATGGGGAGCTCAGATATATGTAAGCCATCAGAGACTATGGCTGGGTACTTTTAACAGTGAAGTTGAAGCTGCATTAGCATATGATAGGGCCTGTCTTAAGTTCAGAAGTGCTGAAGGTCCTCGAAATCTTCTCAATGGAAAACAGTGTCAGATAGAAAACAACTTTCAAGAGTTGTACACCAAGGAACAAGTGATCCAGATGATCAAAGATCATTCTTATCCAGAGAAATTTAACTATTTCATATCAGTAAAGAGTAGAGATCCAGCTGAAGGTGGGGAAAGCTGCAACAAAAACATCAAGAATGTTAGACGGTATGGACAATTCATGGTTAATCCAGAGCATCTATTTGACAAAGAGGTGACTCCCAGCGATGTTGGAAAGCTTAATAGATTGGTGGTTCCAAAACAGCATGCAGAGCGCAATTTCCCCCTGGAATCACAAATCAATGATAGAGATGAAACTCTTGTATTTCTGGACGAGAACAACAAAGAATGGGAGTTCAGGTACTCGTTTTGGAAGAGCAGTCAAAGCTACGTCCTGACAAGGGGATGGAGCAGGTTTGTTAAGGAGAAACAACTACAAGCTAAAGATATTGTTTCCTTCCAGAGGTGTAGGGACACTGGCAAGTTCTATATCAGTGTCACTCATCGTCCAACTTATTCACGACCCCCTGCACACACTATCGGATGCCAACAAATAGCTTATTCTTCTCCTTTTGCACACTTAGTTGTCAATCCTCATGATCAGAATCCTCTGCAATTTTGCAATAAGAACTCGGTATTTCACAGTAGTGTTCTTCCGGTTCAGATGGGATACTACTCAGAGTGTGTCGACAATGGAGGGATTCAATTAGGGGAGGAATCAAATGTGGAAGGACGTCTATCGAATATTGATATGAGAAGGGAGGTAAGAGAACACAGTTTATTCCCAACACATGAAACCCTAGATGTCGATGGAGTATCAATTGCAGGTCAAAGTTTATCTAGGTCTTCTCAAATGCCTAGAAAGGAAACTACTCGCAGTAGTATCAGATTATTTGGGGTTGAAATTGGAACTGCGATGCAAAATCGGTAGAAAATTTATATGCTGTGAATCTCTTGAAGCAACGCCCTGCGAAGAAATGTGAAGAGTATTGAATCTATGTCTGCAGCTCAGGAAAGGACTTTTTCCAGGTTTACCTAAATTATAACTATTCTGAATTTCTGAATTTTGTCAAAGGGGCAAAGAAGTTTGGAGAAGATTTTTTGGTGTTGAGAATATCTCCCTGTTGAAATACTCCATTACTATATTTCAAATAAAGTTTGTTTTTTACAACTTATTTCTAGTTATAAAGTTTGATTTTACATCTTATTTCTTGTTTCAGTACATAGATCGGGAGCTTGAAGCTCTAAGATTTTGTGTCTCTGTGAAGCTTCTTTTCTCCTTCCAGATTTATTTCATAGAATCCATGCAGCATCGCATATTTTATATTATGTAAAGCCCAATTCCATATCGGCTTCTTCTTTATAGTTTAACGCTGTATAGTGCATGTTTCCGGTGTAATCTGTGCAACACGTCTATGTCTTAATTTTTCCTTTTCTTTGATGCATCTGAATTCTGTCAGAGATAGGACTCCAGTCAGATGAGATTCCAGCTCTATCCAAAGAATTTGGGTTTACAGAATGGAGCAAAAATGCAATCTCGCCCTTCATTCAACGATTTTATTTACTTTAATATATCCATTACACTTCTTCCGTTTCTCCTCACGTCCTCTCTCTGCTTCAGTTCTACATAGCTCAGCTCAGCCGGTGAATGGTCTGGTCTGCTTAAATTTTTGGCTGTTTGCTGTTTTTTTTGAAATCAGGAATTAGGTTATATAAATTTACATGAATTACTATTTTTTTGTTATTCAAAATTCATGTAGAAATAAATTCTTATATATACTAAAAAACGACACTTAGATTTTACAAAAAAAAATCTTTCAAATCTAAAAATCCAACAATTTCTAGCCAGATTTCAAACCAATATCTCCAAAAAAAAAATTATGTTTGAAAATATGATAATAGAAAAGCAGGATATATAGAGAGGTTTTTGTTCTTTTAAAGAAAGAAAAGTGTTTACCCGTATCACTTGGTGACGGCCATCTCCAGTTTCAAGATTCTTTATTAGGTTTTTTAAAAGACGAAATCTTATTTATGTGTTAATTTTTAATAATGCAATTTATTCAAAATCATAGTTATAGATCATACTCGAAACCGGCTTTTATTAAATTGAATTGTAAAAACAATTTTAAATTTTATTCAAGGATGAATTATAATTAATAAAAACAAATTATTTTAAAATTAAAAATATATATTTTTATATAAATATATATTTTGATTTTGACGTAAGATTGAAAATTATTTTTAATTAATTAAATATTTTGTATGAAAATAAAATAATAGTTAAAATAAAAATACTTGGAAAAGTGAAAATCTATCTTAATCAATTATTTTGTATGATATGATTTCCTTAAATACTAATCATTAAATTAAAAAAAAATTACCAACTTCAAAGACTTTATCACAATTTTTTTTATAAAAAAACTTTTTAAGAACAGTATATTTTAAAGTTAATATTATAATTCATATATATAGTTAGGTTTATAAAATATTAATTTAAAGATATAATATTTAAAAAAAAAAAATTGTTAATATCTTTCATTACAATACTAGTTATAAACCCCAAAAACAAAAACATTATTACAATGGAAATTTTGGATGGTTTTCTCTGAGACGAGGGTTTAGGGTTTTTCAGCCGCACTGAGGCGCATTGCCACAACACCTGCCCCGCTGGGGCTCATGTCTCGCAGGGAAGGAGGGCCGATTGGTGCCTCCTACAGCCAAGCTACCACGAATGGAAACTCTGCAGAAGGAACGAAACGATCGACCTTTGAGCCCCCACCAGAGTTGCGCTCGAAACTTCTGGCGGAAGGAACCTTCAAGGATCGGGAGATGGACATTGATCCAGAGCATGCGACTATCCTGACCACCACGTCAACTCCATGGGTGCCAGGCAAATGTATCCCACAAGCGCCACAGGCCCCAAAATACATTATCAGCTCACCACAGATAGAAGAGCAAAAGCAATATATGAGAGACTATGCCTTGGTAGGCAAATTTCTAGGGCTCTGGCCTTCTGAGCGCGATTTGATCAAATGGATACAATACTGGTGGAAGCCGAAAGGACACTATGAGCTGCAACTGGGTTCCAAGGGGTTCTTCACAATCACATTCCACAACCTCGAGGATCACAATCATATGTTTGATGGGGGGCCGTACTTCTACAACTCGGTAGGACTCTTCTTAAGATTCTGGACCGAGAAGTTCAGCCTTAAAAAGGAGGACTTTGCCCACGCACCTGTATGGATCAGACTGTACTCTCTCCCCCAGGAATTCTGGCTGGAGGAGGTCTTGGCCGACATAGGTAATACCATAGGCATATATGTTAAGTCTTCTGAAGCCACCAAGCAGAGGCGCTATACCTCTTATGCGTGAATCCGTGTGTACCTGAACATAGCCAAGCCGCTCCCAGGATCCATCATACAAGAATATCATGACGAGGACTGGACCCAAACCATCGACTATGAACACATTCCGTTCCGATGCAGGAAATGCCACGAACATGGCCATCTTTTCAGAGAGTGCCCTCTCAATACTGCTCACAAAGAAGGGAACCCAGAAAGCGGAAAAGATAAGGACGACTTTGCTCAATCGACAGGGAAAAGAAGACAAGGAGGACGAAAGCAACCAGCCCAAGTAAGTAAGGATCCCTCCACTAGTAATAAGTTTGCAATTCTACAAGATCAACCAGAGAACCCACAACCCTAATAAACCCCAATGAACCACATTTGGATAACCACCCTCAATCTATAAGCCAAGGGGATGAACGCCCCCCACAGGGTAAGGAGTCAGATCTCCCCCCCTTAGACGCAGCCCAGGACCCGCAAGATTTTCTGGAGATAGAGGACGCCGATGCAGAAATGGAGCTGGAAGAGCAAGAACTAGCCGGGGTGGATCTAGAGCACCTTGAGCACGCCTACAGGATTCAGAAACTTTACACCATACCCAGGGATCAATTACGGAAGGTGCACAAGGTCTTTCTCAACTCCTCAGCTGGATCCTTAGCTCGATCCAGTAAAGGTCTGGGAATACAGGGCAATCAGTCAAAAAATCCATGCAAAGCTCAGAAAGACGAAAAAGAAAGAGGAAGGAAATCTACCAATAAGCTTATACAAGAAATAGGCCACTTCATGGTAAACTCAGGGAAAATCAACCTAATCTCAGATAGCTTCCCTCCTCTCCCCACCCCCCCATCCTCATGAAGATTATCTCATGGAATATCAGAGGCCTCAATGGACGTAACAAGCAAAAAATGCTACAAGATCTGATCTTTGCGGAAAAACCTGACATAGTTCTATTGCAGGAAACAAAATGCACTTCTGAAGACCTCGACCGGCTACTTCCATACTGTTGGAAGCAAGGGGAAGCGGCTTCAACCGCAGCCACAGGCATAACTGGTGGATTGGCTATCCTCTGGAACACCAACTCAGTGCTGTTGGAAAATTTTCTCACCACCAAGTGGTCCATTACTGCAGATTATAGGCTTATTGGCTCTAATAAGCCGGGATACCTGACTAATGTCTACGGCCCGGCCAACCCCAGGGATAAGCAGGCCTTTCTCAAGAACCTGAACTACCTAGCCCGTCTAACTCAGCATAACAGATGGATTGTTGGAGGAGATTTCAATATCATCCGCAGCCTGGAGGAAAAAAGAGGGGGATCAAGACGCCTGGATCGGGACTCCGATGACTTCAACAGCCTCATAGACAACCTCCACCTTATCAACCTGGAAGCCATCAATGACATTCACACTTGGACAAATAAAAGAACTGGAGCACATCAAATCGCTTGCAAACTGGATCGATTCCTCATCTCTGATTCCCTCATGATGGAAGGAACGACCCTGGAAGCTACTATCCTAAATTTCCCCGTCTCGGATCAGGCCTATACCGCTATGGCTGGATGTGCCGGCCACACCTGGAAAGAAACCCTTCAAGTTTGAATAGTTCTGGCTCGACCATCCCGATTTCCAAGCAAAAATCCAGGACTGGTGGAGGGAGGTCGGAGTCTCCCACGGCTCCAAAATGTACAGATTTCAGTAAAAGTTAAAGAACCTCAAACAAATTCTCAAACTCTGGAATAAGCAAACCTTTGGAAATATCTTCGACTCCCAAAAGTAGTTGTCAGAACAAATGAGCGAGATTCAAAACCAAATAAGGATGCAGGGGCTAACATACAAGCTAAAAGCTCAGGAAGCAAAAGTAAATCAACAGCTAGAGGCCAGGAAAAGACAAGAAGAGATTTTATGGAAACAGAAATCACGCACCCAATGGCTCAAGGAGGGGGAACGCAACACCAAATTCTTTCACAGAACTGTCATCCACAGACGGCATGCTAATAGAATCATGCACCTTACCTCCACAAACGGGGAGCCCATTCATTCCCTTGAAGACATGGAGATGACTTTGATCGACTATTACAAAGATCTCCTCACGGAACCACTCCCAGATAGGCTTGAGGCCATCACTAAGATTACGCAGCATGTGCTCTCCCTCGTCACCCCGAAGAAAAACTCAGCCCTGCTCTGGCCCTTTACAATCGAGGAAGTGGATCAAGCGCTTCGGGACACCCCCAAATGCAAGGCTTCTGAACCCGATGGCTTCACCAATGATTTTTTCTACCATTGCTGGCAGATGATCAGGGTAGAGGTTTGGGAACTTCTTGAAGATTCTAGGGCTACAGGACAAGTCCTTCAGGCTCTCAATGTGACTTTCCTCACCCTTGTCCCCAAAGAAGGGCAGGCTCACCATCCTAAGCAGTTCAGGCCCATAGCTCTTTGCAATGTCATCTACAAACTCCTAACAAAAGTGATTGCTCGAAGACTCAAGCCCATCTTACGGACAATCATTTCCCCAGAGCAATCAGGCTATGTTGAAGGTAGACAAATCCTGGACAGCGTCATCCTGGCCCATGAAGTAATCCACTCTTTGCAGAAGACCAAAACACCAGGTATGCTCCTCAAACTAGACCTCTCTAAAGCCTTTGATAAGATAAACTGGGAATACATGCGGGCAATGCTCCTAGCTTTTGGCTTTGATCAGCTTTGGGTGACCTGGATTCTGAATCTAACCTCCACTGCTTTTTTTTCCATCCTCATCAATGGTGTTCCTTCCCATCCCTTCTCCCCCTCAAGAGGAATTAGACAGGGAGATCCTCTCTCCCCTTTCCTCTTCATCATTATGGCCGAAGGTCTTAGTCGATCCATCCATGCAGCTGTTGCAAACAACTCACTGATAGGCCTCCCTTTGCATAGCATCTCCCCTCCTATCTCGCATAGTCAATTTGTGGACGACATGCTTTTGATGGGCACCCCAACTGTCCGCGAGGCCAACTCTCTCCTCGCGATCCTCCAAACCTTCTCTGACGCCTCAAGTCTGGACTGCAACAGAGATAAATCCCAAATCTTTTTCTTCAATACGCCCCTTCCAATTCAGTGTCATGTCTCTGATATCCTAGGATTCAACGGAAGCTCCCTTCCATCCAAATACCTTGGCATTCCCCTGATTGACAATGCCCTCAGGAACACCTCTTGGGAAGATCTACTTTCCTCCTTTACCAAGAAGCTTTCTTCCTGGACCTTCAGAGTTTTAAACCTTCCCAGTCGTCTTATTCTTCTCCGAGCTGTTCTCCAGGCCCTTCCTGTCTACACCTTCTCGGCGTTGGCCGCCCCAAAGTTCGTCCTCACAACCATTAAAAGCTTACAAAGAAACTTCATCTGGAAAGGCCTCAACTCAGGAAAGAAAATAGCGCTGATCAACTGGGACAAACTCTGTCAACCCAAGGAACGAGGCAGCCTGGGACTACGAGATCCCTTTATTATGAACAAAGTTCTAAGCGCCAAAATATGGTGGCGGTGGCTAAAAAACCCCAAGGAAGCCTGGGCAAGACTCTGGCGGAAGAAATATGCATCAAATGTGACGGAAAAGAACCTAATTCGATGGAATGGGGACAACCCAAGCTCCTTAATATGGATAGCGGCTAAGCAGAGCAAACATCTTGTGACTCAACATGCTTTCTGGGAAATCAGAAATGGGGAAACGACTCTATTCTGGAGAGATTCTTGGCAGCAGTGGCCAATTTTGGACAATGAGGACTGGGCTAGGGACATTAGCACACAAGCTACACTTGCAGGCCTGACAAGAGTAGTTGGCTACTGGCAGGACAATCCCCCAAAAGATACCTGGCGATGCTGGCACCTTAACAGGGAACGCATAAATCTGGAAGCGCATGTGGAATTGGGACTTGGGTAGGAGGAACTGGCTAAACAGAAAATCCCCAAAATCGTAGGAGAGGATATACTCCATTGGGGGTACCGGCCTCCCCGACAACTTTAGCACACAGGAGGCCTATCAGCTCAAAACTCAAGCAGACTCCCCTCCTACAAGGAAAGTTTGGCACAAAATCTGGAATCTTAAACACTGGCCCAAAATCACCCTCTTTCTCTGGCTTGTCTCCCACTCGAGCATTCTAACCTGGGATAACCTCTCAAAAAGGGGTTTTTTTGGGACTTCCATTTGCATGATTTGTGGAGAAGCAGACGAAACCATGAATCATCTCCTCAAGTCTTGCCTTTACACTGCTCAAATTTGGGATCAAGTGGCACTTATCATGCGCACCTCAGATCGCAATAGAGATAGCATCATTGACACCATTACGGATTGGAGGGACCAGGCTTTCCATTCTCCCCTCCTAAATCGTATTTGGCAATTACTTCCAGGCTTCATCCTTTGGCAAGCTTGGAAAGAAAGGAACAGGAGGATCTTCAGAAATGTCTCCCTCCCGTGGCAACACTGTTGGAATCAATGCCACCGCAATATCCTGGAAACTCTCAACCTTTAGTTGTGGACTGCCAAATACTTGATTAGCAATCCCTCAGAACTCCTAATCCTTCAGTACTGGATTCCTCTTCCTTCTCATCACCCACTTTCCCCCTCCTCTCCTCCCCCCCTTCCCAACAACCCCTCCTTTTGGTCCCCTCCCCCAGCCGATTTTATCAAGCTCAATTTGGATGGAGCCTCTAAAGGCAATCCAGGCGCAGCAGGCTATGGAGTAGTCTTCCGTAACCATCATGGGCACATTATTCTCATAAGTGCAGGCTCCCTTGGTCATACTACGAGCAATGCAGCGGAACTTTGGGGGCTCATTAGAGGACTGCAATTAGCCATTGAAAACAATTTCACCAAGCTAATTGTCGAGGGAGATTCTCAAATCATCATCAATCTGCTCCGCAGAATTTTAAATGGTGAGAATCCAGACAAAATTTTGCCTAGTTGGAGACTCTCACATGGGCTACAGATCATCACAGATTTGCTGCAACCAAATCAGGATGTTATACCTGCTCATATCAGGAGGAAGGCGAATCAAGTTGCGGATGAATTGGCTAATATGGGGGCCAACTGGAATGGATTGGAACTCCTTTGCAAAGCGGCCCTGGAACCCAATCATCCTATTCTCCAGCAATGTATTCGCAAAGCTGAAGCAGTGGACATGCCCCCAGATGGGGTGCTAGTGTGGACCACCTGGTGTGAGGAGGAGGAACGGACCGGCCAACGAGGCGAGGAGCCATGTGACGAGCTCGTGCCTTTGCCCGCCACCCCGATCTTGCATTAATATGCCATTACGACATTGCAGAGGATTTAACTCTATTGCATACGTCTCTATTTTGAACTATTCCATGGCCCGACTGTTTGTGTTCGCCTCTCGCCTCCGCTCGCGACCTGACTGGCTCTCCCCTCCGCTGCCCTGGCCTGATTCAAACTGGACCTTCATGTTTATTGTGGCTCCAGCTTATCTCCAAGCACTCTACCTCTACATTCACTCGACGAATCTGATGCCAAGCCAAAGGGGGCGGCTGCGCAGAGGCTCTCCATGGAAACCTCACCGGCCTTTTGTCTCACCCCCTGAGTCGCCCTCCACTTGCTCCTCTCAGCCCCTCCAGCCCAAGCCAACTCTTCCTACCTCCCCCACACTGTCTGTTTCCCAGTTTGATGGCTTAGCCATCACTTCCAGACCACCGTGTTCATCCTCACTACACCTTCTGGTCCCCCCAATCTTCAGAACCGTCGAGTCTTCTCACACACCAGCAGTTGGCTCCTCAAGGAAGCCCATGGGGGCGCCACCTCCTTTTCGCCGGCCTAGAAACAACGAGAATCAATCTTCAGACTCGTTCCTTGATACGCAGTTAAGAGAAAGTCTCACCATTATCTTTGGTTTGGTCTCCGAACTCCGTCAGGGGGTGGAGGACCTCCAATTTCGTCTGTAGACCATGGATGGAAAATTTGCGGCCCTCCTTCAAATCCTTTCCTCCCTCCAAGAGGCTTTTCCCCCGGACCCGGCAGGTGTGGATTCAGCAGTGGAACCCCATGCAGAGACCAGTGAGGGAAACGCCCAGACGTGGAGCTCCGCAGGGAATGCGATGGAGTAAGCCAAGCATGAGGATGTGAGCGTGGAGGAGACCACAGGACAACAAGCACTTCAAGACACCTCGCCAGTTGCTGACATAGATGAAAGCAACGTGGATGCTAGAATGCAGTGGGCAGGAAAAGTGACATTCGTCGAAGAGGAACCTTGGTCTGAGGCCGTTCATGCCCCCTGGCCAGGTTATTTTCCAAATGTTTAAGTCTATAGGGGTCCTTCAAGTTCCACTAATTTTTCTTTGTTTAGCTGTTGTTCAGTTAGTTTGAGGTTAATACATCAGATGGTTAAACTACCTATGCTTGACTCGCCCGGTTGGCTGGACTGGTTTCCCCTCTATTAGGGTAGTCCAGTAACTACAGTACGGCTAATTTCTGTATTTTGTACCTCTAACTTGGTTTTTGAAGACCTTTATATATATAACTTCTTACTTACAAAAAAAAAAAATACTAGTTATAAACCCAACCTTCTATTAATATATCCAAATTTTAAAATTATATTTTTAAAAGTTCTTTTATTAAAATAATAAAATTTGTTAAAGTATTTGATTACCAAACCATTTATAAGCCCAATCCGGATTACTAGCAAATTCCATTTAAGTGCAACTTTTACCATGAGTATGTGTATTCACAAAAGATTGTACAAAGAACATCCCACCCCACCCCACTACAAAAACCCTAATTGAAGATGAGGGAATCAATAAGGTCTTGGATCCTTAGGAAGGAAATCCCAACGACAACAAGAAGCTTAGAAACAAGGCCAACATCATCCCAGAAACTAATGGGGGATATAGTGGATTTGGTAGTTCAAAATAGGTTGGAAATTTCGAAGAATAAAGGAGAAAAGGAATTCCTAAAACCTAAATATAGGAAAAAACAAGTAAAAACCTTCCCTCCAAAAGAAAACAAAGATGAGTAACCTAAGAAGAATATATGAGGAACCTAAGATGAACCTAACATCCTCTCTCTGTCTCAAGGAACCAAGGATAAGTCCACAAGGAAGCCAAATAAAGGAACAAAACCAAGAATAACAATAAGAACAAGGCACCAATCCTCACACCTTCATTGGAGGAATTTCCGTCCCTTTCTCACAAGGAAGATCAAAGAAATCCTCCTAGAAGAAAGCAATTTCAAATAGGTAGGGATGAAGAAGAGGTTAAAAATAAATCCTTAAGCACATACACAACCATCCACTAGGTATTTTCAGCAAGACATGAAATAAAGGATAAATTAAAGTAGCTAAGGATAGTCTCTCGTGGAAATATTGAGGGATAAGGTTTGTTGCAAAACGAGATAGCTCAAATAGTTAGTTAGAGTAAAGAAATTGGACTTGATGCTTCCTCTAAAACAATATTTATTAAAGAAGTTTTCATTGGCATTAAATACTATAGAGAAACTATAACTTCAATGTAAAGGAAGAGAGAGGAGCTTCAAGAGGAATAACATCCCCCTAGAGTCCAGTAAAATTATGAATGCAAACTAAGGTATATTCCTAAAATTGACAATTTATTTCTTTTATTAATTTAAATAATAACAATTCCTTATGGATCTTCAACATCTATGCTCCAACTAGCAAGAAAAAAAATTGTTGACTCTCTATACAAAATTTTGAATTCAATTTTTAAGAAAAAAATATCATTTTAGCATGTGACTTCAACCTTATTCTCAATCATAATGAGAAAACATGAAGATCCCTAGAAAGGAACCCATGTTGTGAATATGTGAAATATATCATTACATGTTGGGGTATTATTGATTTTTCAAACCAAACAAGGGGAAGTGTGGTTATGTTGGACATAGCTGGTTTGGTTTATGTGTGTGTTGTGTTGATTACTAGTTCATGGGGTGTTGAAGTGGTAAAGGCTCAACATGGGACAACATAAGTGAAATGGATGCAAAAAAGACATGGCACATTGAACAAGGGACTTATCATTGATTGGACTAGATAGTCACCTGATCAATCGATGTAAGGGAATAGAGGGAAATCATGGCTAGAGGGAATGTGCTCTACTAGGGTTTACATATGCTAGAAAGAAAAAAATGTTGTTTCCATTCATTGAATTACCTCTTTGTGTTTACTCTAGTTTGAAAAATTATCCAGTGAGTTGATCCATATGGATTTCGGTGGCCTCCCACCTATTCCAACTGGTTCATTTTGGCAGTTTTCCAGTTTAGCAGTTTTTCCCTAGTTTTCGGGTCCTCGACTTTTGGGGCCTTTTTGAGGCCCTAAACAACGTTTTGAGGGCTCACCATAGTTAGACTGTTGACTAAGTCAGAGTCTAATGGAAAATGTGCAATCCTCATATAGACCTCTCCAACGTGCTATCATGTGCCTAAAACAGAGATCGGATGCAAAAGTTACTACACCGGGAAGTTGATGTACTAACTTACCCCAATGGGGCCCACATGACATTTGGCGCTTCATCTCCTAGGGTTAGGTTTTTGGATGTATAGGGTTTTGGCATTCATGTATATTGTAAAAACGCCTCTATAGCCTCATTGTACTCATCTTCTTGTGAATGAGCGCAACCGTCACATCTCTTCTCAGAGATAAGCCGCCACCATTCGATCAAGCTTGTTTTCCGCTGCATTTTACAGTTTCATCATATTTCCTTATTGAATAGAAGCCAATTTTATTGTATCTCTATTATTCTATGTTAAGCAAAATAATAATCTGTATTCATTTCATTCTACTCATAAAATTTGGATCAATGGTATCATAGCGGTCTGCTCCATGTCGTTCTTAATGCATGTCCCTAATGAGGTCAAGGTACAAAAAATTGGGTCTCGAGTTTGTTTCTCTTGAGGACAAAATCTCTCACACGCCCAAGAAACCTCTCATGGCAGGAGAAAAGAAAGACGACAGGACATGCAATCCTTTCAAAATTTTACTCGAGGAAGCCCTCATGCAACAGAGGAACAAGATGATGGATAGTTTTGTGCAAATCCTTTGACGACTACCAACATGCGATGCATCTTCCTCGAGCGGAGGCATCGACCCCTTCAAGGTAAAAAACAACTTTGATATTCCTATTTTTGAAGGTCAGATAAATGAAAATGTTGTAGACAAATGGTTGAATCTACTAGAAGGGTATTTTTCTGTCCATAAATTTTCGAATAGAGAAAATATTACTTTTGCGCTCCTCAAATACATTCCCCATGTCAAAGATTGGTGGGAAAATTTCTGTGAGCAAAAGGAAATAGATGAACCCTCATTATTTACAGTCATGGTCACCTGGGAGGCCTTCAGGGATGCTATTAAAGAACAATACTACCCCGTTGAAAGTTATGATGACCTGTATACAAAATGGACCACATTGCGGCACGAAAGAGACCAAGCAATGCCAGAATTCACAAATATCTTCCATACCTTGCGCACCAATCTAGGTATCAAAGATTCTAAGCGATATCTCATGCTCAAGTATCACAGTGGTATGCATAGATACATCTAGACTGAAATGACGTTTCTGGACATCTTGTCCTTGAGCACGGCCTATAGATATGCCATCAAAATCGAGCAGAAGCTTAAACAAAAGACACAAAAATTTGGGCCTGGGAACCCCTCATAGCTAAAGAAAGGAAAGGGAGGCCCCAACCCATAGAACAAAGGACAAAGCAAAGATGGTTTTATCACTCCAAGAAACTCTCCTAGGCTGTAAGTCAGAGATGCCTGGTAACTCAATCTTTTTGGAAACTATTTTCTCAATAATAGGTGTGGGTTTTGGATCAAGATGAATATCTTAATCTTTGGATTGCATTCTCAAGACAATCTTAACTATAATCATGCAACACAAGGCCTTCAAGAGCTATTGTCAGATATGTTTGTGTAACAAAGGGATAAGAAAACTAATCAGTTAACCAGAACATACATAAAACCATATATATGATGGGTCAACAAACTAGTCAAAGATGCTTGTGATTCTTGCTTAACAATCAAAAGTAAGATGACAGTTACCATAGGATCATTAAACAGAGACAAAAGAACTAATTCCACTCATAAGCATAGACAAAGATGAAAGAAGGTCTGACAGTAACAAATGAAAGAAACTTGCAGGCTGATATATTAAAGAAAGTGTCTTTCATACAAAACAATGGCATATAGAACTCAAAATCGAACCATTAGTTCCTCTTCTATCTTTAGCTTTATAACTTTACAATGCAGTTTTGAGATCCTAAAAGCATGGATCAAATATGCTAAAGATAGAAAGTCAAAATTCAGTTTTGCAAAAGATAAGGGATGGTCCTCAAATTGAGGTCAAATCAACATTCCATGGTCTTCAGATCTTGTAGAGTCCCTGTGCAGTGTAGAATAGCCTTCCAAGGCTGATTGATGACTCTTTGAAGAGATAAAATTCGAATTTGCTGAGGTGTGCAAAAACCCTAATTTGTTGCCACCAAAATAGGTACCAAAATCAACTTGGATACATTTTCTAATCCTTATACACCAAAAATGGATCTTGAATCTGACTCTATAATTCAACATCTATCCATTACAAGTGTTTTCAAATGATTCGGATTAGTAAAACCTTGATCTATGCAAAAATACCCCTTCGCTGCCATGTAACAGGTTTCGGTGGTTAAGGGAGAAAAATCTGGGCCTGTTAACCACCGAAAATATCTGCTTTCGGTGGTTAAGAGAGGAAAAATCTAGGCCTATTAACCACTGAAACCTGTAACTTTCGAAAAACAGATTTGTAGCGAATAAATTTTCATGAGAATTGCAATGACTCGGCTTCTATTCCACGAATCCTTTTCCTTCATGAAAAACAAATCGAGAACCTCGATCATTTCAACCAAATTTGCTGCCCACACATTCTTTGTCTGCAAAATCAAACTCTTCCAAAACTAAACATGATTGATGAACTGGAAGCTCTTATTTCAATGAAAGACCTCGATCTCTTCAATAAATCCATGCTCCTGGCATCTTGGTGGATACATTCAGATCCTGCATGTCTTGCTCACAATCTAGTGACTGTCTGTTGTCTTCATTTTCTTACGGGACATATCACACAATCCTGATATGTGTGGATGAAATAGCCGTTTACAATCGCCACCACTCTCAGCATATTGATGAACTGTAGTGCATTCTAGGTTGACGCTTTGACTTACATAACTCGTGGCTTAGATGTGGCTCTGTTTGACATGATGACTTGGCGTGTTAAAGACTTTGACCAGCTGCAAAGCTAACACCTATTTTATTCCATTTACTCAGGCGTGTGATGAAACAGTTAGCTGCTTTTCAGTTCTGGCACTTTCAGTAGTTAACATAGCTTTGACTTTTGGGTTTTAGCTACCGAAAGCTAAGGCTTTTGGTAGCTAAAGTAGCTTTTCGTAGGGACACTTATCTACCAAAACGTATGTTTTAATAAAAACCCCGAACCAAAGCTTTTTGAGACTTTATTATAAACTCCATCTCTTAAAGAAAAACCTTTAAAAATATTAGAAAGGCATTATTAATGACTACCTATCACCTAAATAGACAAGATTTACTGTGTTATTTGAGGAGATAACAGATGGATAGCCTTAGGATTACCAGTCCAAGCCGCAAGCAAAGAAGGACATAGGAAAGACAAAGAAAGATACCAGGAAGTGGTGCGACTTCCATAAGAACCCATAGAATAACATTGTTGATTGTCACTCAAAGCAATCATTGGTGGGTAAGGTGAAAGCCTCTGAATCAGATATGGGTTCTGACTTTGAGTCAGAACCAGAAAGGGGGAGATAGATCATTAACGCGGAACCTAGTTCCACCATTGCTACCACAAAGCTCTAGCCCAGTGAACCAGATGAGCTAGAGGAAGGAGAGTGCATTTTTCATTCACAGATGTGGGTGAAAGGCACCCCACTGCACTTCATTGTTTATAGCGCTAGTGGAAGGTAGAAGAACCTCGTCTCAGTAGAGGTCGTCAAGAAGCTAGCCCTGTCGACAAAATCGCACCTACAACCCTACATCGTTGATCAACATGGTGTGCATGTGGATCCAGCCAAGATCTAGGTCATCCATGACTGACCAACACCAACCACACTCACTGAGCTTTGGAGCTTCTTGGGCCTTGCCAATTTCTATCACAGGTTCATGTTGGGATTCTCCCATATTGCATGGGCCCTCAACCAAGTAACCAGGGGTGGTGGTAATCCAAAATTTGTGTGGGGTCTATCCCAACAACAAGCCTTCGATGATTTGAAGCGACGCTTGTGCTCAACCCCGATACTTTCATTATCGAACCTGCAACATCCCTTTGAGATCGCGACATATGCTTCAGACTATGTTGTGGGTGCTGTTCTTGTTGGACAATTGAGAGGGGGGGGTGAATCAGTTGTTACTGAGCTTAAACAATTGTGCTTCTTTTTAAAACTCTTTGCAGAAACACTGAATGATGATCACAACAATGCAGAGAAATAAACACAAGCACATTCAACATCAATCACATATATGAGAAACACAGAGACAGATATTTTTCCGAGGAAACCCATGCATGGTAAAAACCTCTTTTTCTTTTATATGATAAGTAATGGTTACATTCTTTACAGTATCATACATATGAGCACCAACTCATAACGAGGCTACAACGTCAGCTTTGCAAGCTGCAACTTGCTGAGAGCACCAACTCTCTGTTTTCTCTAGCACCAACTAGAAGGAAACACCGACTCCCTGGTTTCTCTAGCACCAACTAGAAGGAAGCACCAACTCCCTGTGTTCAAGCACCCACTTGAACCTCTGAGGACAACAGTCCTCCCTAGCACCTCCCAACCACCCTGAAATATAAATCTTTGCTACTGAATTTATTACAGTGATATGATGTTCGATGATGGCCTACTTGACTTATCACTGTTCTGCTCCACTTCATTGCTCTGTCTGCCTTATTACCTTTCTGCTTAGATCATTTGCACTGTCTGTTCTCCTGCTTTTTAAGCTCTGTGCGCCATACCCATTCTCTGCACAGATCCTCTTCTGTTTAATTTAGCTGCTGCACTCCGATTCTTCTTCACACATCAATCACCACAACAAACTCCAATAGCAACCGCAAATTCCCACAACAACAACAACATTCTCTCTTCTCTGTACCGTGTATTTATTACTTCTGTGTACCTTGTGCATGCAATGTTCTCCATTCCTCTGCATGATTCAACCGTGCCAATCTTCTCCACCTCTCGAGTGCTCTGCGAGATCAACATCGTAACTCTTCAGCTTCTCTGGCCGTTTTCCCAAGTGTCTTCTAGTCCTCTAGCTGAAACCATCAGTGGTTTCTGGTAGTTTTACTGTTGCATGCAACAGTAGCCCTGCGATCAATACTTGATCCAACGGTTCAGATCTAATCGAGATTTCGGCACTTTTGGCGTTCATAGTTTTAGTCACTTACAAATCCCCTGATCAAGGGCTGTGACCACAGCCTTATGTCTCTCTATCGGGGTTTTGGCCTTTCCCGAGCTTTAGCCCCTTCCGGCTACACAATGGTCCATGTGACCTGCGATCACGTGACCTTGGTCTTATTAATCCATCGGAGTTTCGACACTTGCGATGACATAATGTTTATGTCCACGGGATTCGTGATTTCCCGATTCGCGATGCGCTTCAGCCCTCTTGGCTGAGCCCTGGTCCACGTGACCATTATCCGTGACCGTAGCCTTATCTCATTGGGGCTACGGGGTTTGTGATGCCAAGATGCACAAGTCAACGGGACTCTTGGTATGCTGAATCCCGATGTGCTCCTTATCTCTGATAGCTGGCCTTCACTATGCCACCATCCTCCTTCACTGCTGTGCTGACAGCTGGCCCCCACTCATTAGGGTTTCACGGATCGCAATTCTGTCTTGCACAAAACTCTTGTCAACGGGATCCCCGATTTCTCGATGAACAAAATGCCGATCAATGATTTTCCTGTCGGGCCTCTTCCCGATGGCACCGATCTCATGCCACGCATTCTTCCAGATGGACGGTCCCGATTCCTCCAGGATTTCGAGACTTTCAATGTCTTGTTTCCTTCGACCTTGGGAACTCTGATTTACCGATGGCCAATATGCCGACGACGCCTTGATCTTCGACACCTGTCCCTCAGATGGACGGTCCCGATCCCTCCAGGATTTCGAGACTTTTTATGTCAAGTGACTTTGTCATTTCAAAGTCCCGATCGCCGATGCCTCTGCTGATGTCACACGTGGTTTGACACATGTTAAATACTGCCACATGTCACTTTGATTCGTTACCCATATGTGCCTAAATTGTTGAATCAGTTTGACACTTGTCACTACCTGGTTGTGCCACGTGTCGCTTAGCTGCCGTGGTCTGTTGACGTGGGTCGAGTCGATGGTCTAGATCATATCTTGATCTGACGGTTCAGGTTCAGTCAGGATTTCTCTCATCGCGATTTCAGGGTTTGTGATGTCAATGAACTTTGACATATCCAACTCACGATGCTCGAAACTACGATGGCTAGGCTCCTGGTCCATATGACCGTTACCCCCATGACTGCAGCCAAACCTCCTTACACTTTAAAGACCGTGTAGGTTCTCCTCGATCCAACGGTGGTCGGGTCCTGCGCTTGGATATAACGTCTGAGATCTGTCCTCCTTTTCAGTGCGCTTTTCTTGTCTATAATCAGATCTGACGGTCGACGTTCTGTCGGGATTTCACCTTCGCATTTCCCGATGGTAAATCTCGTGCAACTGTGGTCCGATATGACGACTGACGGGATTTCTAAATGAGATCCAATGGCTGTGGATCTCTGTCTTCTTTCTCCTCCGCTGTGGATCCTTGAGCCTTGTTGCGCGCGTTTTCCTCAACATTGTTTCTCCTGAGCTTTCACGTCCGAATCCCCAAGGGATTTTATCCTCCTTATCCTGCCATCTCCACTGTTTGTACTTGCCATCAATGACAAGCATACTACCTGTTAAACATTTTCCAACAATCTCCCCCTTTGGCATTGATGGCAACTACTGCATCTCCGAATTCTTTTCTCCCCCTTTGACATCAATGTCAAAGAAGAGACATGCTCCCCCTGAGCTATTGCAGTAAATTTAGGAGGCAGTAGATAATCAAACAATACAAGTCTCCCCCTAACAAGATGGACTCTTTTAGGTGTGAAACGAAATGACACCCAACTTCTGTCTGAGATATTCAAACGGTGCCTTGGCTAGGGGTTTAGTAAAGATGTCTGCAATTTGTTCTGTAGTGGGAATGTATTGGACCTGAACAATCTGATTGGTGACCTGTTCTCTCAGAAAATGATATTTTATGGGAATATGTTTTGTCTTGGAATGGAAGACAAGATTTTTAGACACACTGATGGCACTCGTGTTATCACAATGAATTGGGATTGGTGCAGTATATTTTACCTCTAAGTCTGCAAGTGTTTGAATCATCCATAATACCTATGTGCAACAGGTAGCAGCAGCAATGTACTCTGCCTCTGTGGTTGACAGAGAGATGGAACCTTGCTTTTTACTAAGCCAGGCTACTAAGGAGTTACCCAAGAAGAATGCTCCCCCACTGGTGCTTTTTCTCTCATCAACACAATTTTCCCAATCTGCATCTGAATAAGCAGTCAATTGAAGAATTTGATTTTTGGGATACCACAGACCATAAGTCATTGTTTCTTTTAAGTACCTGAATATCCTTTTGACAGCTTG
>ML798497.1:26380-55342 GCA_009831015.1 Picea engelmannii | reverse complement strand
TCCATTGAACAAAGGGGCCTTATTGGTTGAATTTCCTTCATGGCTTGACATGTTTAAGCTCTAGGATCTACCCTTAGATAAAAGGGGTCGGCTCTGATACCAATTGTTGGACAACTGAGAGGGGGGGGTGAATCAGTTGTTACCGAGCTTAAACAATTGTGCTTCTTTTTAAAACTCTTTGCAGAAACACTGAATGATGATCACAATAATGCAGAGAAATAAACACAGGCACATTCAACATCAGTCACATATATGAGAAACACAGAGACAGATATTTTTCCGAGGAAACCCATGCAGGGTAAAAACCTCTTTTTCTTTTATATGATAAGTAATGGTTACATTCTTTACAGTATCATACATATGAGCACCAACTCATAATGAGGCTACAATCTCAGCTTTGCAAGCTACAACTTGCTGAGAGCACCAACTCTCTGTTTTCTCTAGCACCAACTAGAAGGAAGCACCGACTCCCTGGTTTCTCTAGCACCAACTAGAAGGAAGCACCAACTCCCTGTGTTCAAGCACCCAATTGAACCTCTGAGGAAAACAATCCTCCCTAGAACCTCCCAACCACCCTGAAATATAAATCTTTGCTACTGAATTTATTACAGTGATATGATGTTCGATGATGGCCTACCTGACTTATCACTGTCCTGTTCCACTTCATTGCTCTGTCTTCCTTATTACCTTTCTTCTTAGATCATTTGCACTGTCTGTTCTCCTGCTTTTTAGAGGGGAAATGACTGTGTTTTTGTGGTTGTTGATCGCTTTTCCAAGATGGAAATTATGGCCGCTTGCAAGAAGAGCATCACAGCAGAGGCCACTGCCAAGATCTTCTTTGAACGAGTATGGGTACATTTTGGAATCCCATAAACAATTGTCTCATATCGAGACAGTCAGTTCATCAACACATTCTAGTCAAGCCTATGGTCACTGTTGGACACCAAACTCACTAAATCCACTACCTTCCACCCTTAGACTGATGGCCAAATTGAGTTCGTCAATCAAATGATCGTGCATATCCCGCGCATGTACAATTCCAAGCACCCCCGTACTTGGGATAAGATTCTTCCCTATGTTCATCATAGCTACAACCAAGCCCTACATAGCTCAACCGACCACAACCCCTTTCAGGTGAGGTTGGGATTCCAACCATTGGGTCCCATGGATGTTTCACTACCCCTTGCGGCCACCCCAACTGAATTTTCCCCTGCTCCAACTGAAGTTGAAAAAGCCACTGATTTCATTGAGAGGATCCATCACATTTTCCAATAGGTTCATGATATTTTACAGAAGTCTAATGCCAAGTACAAGTAGCGCCATGATCAACACTGGGTGCCACATAAATTTCAGGTGGGAGATAAAGTTTGGTTGCACTTGTAGAAAGAACTCCTTATAGGCCCCCATCAAAAGATTCGCCCACTCCCTCATGGAAATTACACTATCACCAAGGTTGTTGGTGACAATTATTTTTAGCTCAACATTCCCCCTTTCCTTGGCCTACACCGAGTGTTCAACTTGGCTCTCCTTTGGCCATATTCCCCACCATTATTGGACACCTCAAAGATAGAAAAATAGTTGACACCAACATATCTCAACCCTGACTGCATGAAACATGAATCTAGTGATCATATTGTGGACACACAGGTCAAGGGAACTCGACAACAAAGGATCCAACTTTATCGAGTTGTCAAAGCAAGACAACTCCTGCACCAAGGCAAGTGGCTCACCCAGGGCCAAATTCAATAGAAATTTCCTCATCTGATGGGGGAACTCAAAGCAATGGATCCCATTGCTTCCTAAGGGGGGAGAATTGATCCATATGGATGTCGGTGGCCTCCCACCTATTCCAACTGGTTCATTTTGGTAGTTTTCCAGTTTGGTAGTTTTTCCTAGTTTTTTGGGTCCCCAACTTTCAAGGCCGTTTTGAGGCCCTAAACAACATTTTTAGGGCTCGTCACAGTTAGAAAAATAATATAATGAAATAATGACGACAACCTGTGAATTCCTCGAATAGACCTTTCCAACGGGATATCATGCGCCTAAAACAAAGATCATATGAAAAATTTACGACCCCTGGAAGTTGATGTACTAACTTACCCCAACATGGCCCACATGACTTTTGGCGCTTCATCTCCTAGGATTAGGTTTTTGGATGTCTAGGGTTTTGGAATTCATGTTTATTGTAAAAATCCATTCAGAGCCTCATTGTACTCATCTTCTTGCGAATGAGCGCAATCGTCACATCTCTTCTCAGAGATAAGCCACCACCATTCCAACAAGCTTGTTTTCCACTACATTTTACAGTTTCATCATATTTCCTTATTCAATGTAATTCAATTTTACTGTATCTTTGTTATTATGTGTTAAGCATAATCATAATTTGTATTCATTTCGATATACTCATAAAATTTGGATTAGTGGTATCAGAGAGGTCTACTCGTCATTCTTAATGCATGTCCCTGACGAGGTCAGGGTACAAAGAATTGAGTCTCAAGCTTGTTTTTCTTGAGGAAAACATATCTCTCATTCCCAAGCGATATCTCATGGCGAGATAAATGAAATATGGCAGGACAAGAGATCCTTTCAAAATGTTGCTCGAGTAAGTTCTCACGCAACAGAGGAACGAGATGATGGATAGTTCTACGCAAATCCTTCAGCGTCTACCAACAAACAATGCATCTTCCTTGAGCGGAGGCTCCGCCCCCTTCAAGGTACAAATCAAATTTGATATTCCTATATTTGAAGGTCATATATATGCAGATGTTGTAGACAAATAGTTGAATCTACTAGAAGCGTATTTTTCTATCCATAATGTTTTGAATAGAGAAAATAATACTTTTGCGCTCCTCAAATTCATTCCCCATGTCAAATATTGGTGGGAAACTTTCTGTGAGAAAAAGGAAACAGAAGAACACTAATCATTTATAGTTGCGGTCACCTGGGAGTCCTTTAGGGATGCTATTAGGGAACAATACTACCCTGTCGGAATTTATGATGACCTGTATACAAAATGGACCACACTGGGGAAGGAAAGAGACCAAGCATTGCCACAATTCACAATTATCTTCCATATCTTGCGCACCAAGCTGGGTATCAAATATTATGAGTGACATCTAGTGCTCAAGTATCGTAGTGGTATTCATAGATACATCCAGGAAAAAATGGAGTTTTTTTACATCTCGTACTTGGGCATGGCCTATCGATATGTCGTCAAAATCGAGCAAAAGATTAAACAAAAGACATGAAAATTTAGGCCTGGGAACCCCTCACAACAAAAGAAAAGAAAGGGTGGCGCCAACCCGTAGAACAAAGGATATAGAAAAGATGTAAAACCTCATCATAACCAATCCAAGCCACAAGCAAAGAAGGATAACGGAAAGACAAAGAAAGATACAGGAGAGTGGTGCGACTTCCATAAGATCCCCTGGAATAACATTGTTGATTGTCGCTCAAAGAAGTCATTGGTGGCTGAGGTGAAAGCCTTTAAATCAGATATAGGTTCTAACTCTGAGTCAGAACTAGAAAGGGGGAGATGGAACATTGACGCAGAACCCAGTGCCACCATTGCTACTACCAAGCTCTATTCCAGTGAACAAGACAAGCCATAGGAAGGTGAGCGGATTTTTCATTCACAGATGTGGGTGAAATGCACCCCACTGCACTTCATCATTGATAGTGCTAGCCAGAAGAACCTCATCTCAATAGAGGTTGTAAAGTGGCTAGCCCTGTCGACAATGCCGCACCCAAAACCCTACATTGTTCATAAACATGGTGTGCATGTGGATCAAGCCAAGACCCAGGTCATTCATGAATGGCCAGCACTGACCACACTCACTGACCTTCGAAGCTTCTTGGGCCTTGCCAATTTCTATCGCAGGTTTGTGTTGGGATTCTCCCATATTGCATGGGCCCTTAGCGAAGTAACCAAGGGTGGTGGTAAGGAAACATTTGTATGGGGCTTGTCCCAACAACAAGCATTCGATTATTTGAAGAAATGCTTGTTCTCAACCCCAATACTTTCATTACCAAACTTGTAGAATCCCTTTGATATCAATACAGATGCTTCATACTATGTTGTGGGCATCATTCTCACTTAGCATGACCACCCCATGGCCTATCATAGTGAGACACTATTAGATGTTTTCTGTAAGTACCATACTTACGACAAATAATTGTACTCCATTGTGAAAGCTTGCAGCCAATGGAGACATTACATTCTTGGGAAGGAGACAATCATCCACACTTATCATAAGGCACTACAGTTCATGCAGACACAAGGAAAATTGCAGAATGACCACTAACAGAAGTGGTCCACATACTTGTAGCAATTCCAACTCAACATCAAGTATAAAACACGAAATACCAACCGAATCATTGATTGCCTCAGCCGACTTCAAGTCGTGGCACTCACTAGGGTGCTAGACTCTTGTAGCCATGAGACCTCTGGGTGGCCCCACCTCTATGAGACAGACCCTCACTTCGCCACCACCTACCAAATGTTGGGCGCAAACTCAGTTGTCTCTAATTTCCATCTTCAAGATAGGTTGTTGCACCATCTGGTCCATCTCTGCATTCCATCAAGCGAGTGAGTGAAGCTAATTTGGGAATCCCACTACAGTCAGGTGGAAGGACACTTCGGTGTTGAATACACAATGGCAATGTTGCAGAAACATTTCTACTGGCCGAAACTTCTATAGGATGTCAGAAAGTATATTAGGTCATGTACTGCATGTGCTATTGCTAAATTGACCACTAAGAAACAATGCTTGTACACCCCTCTTCTTAATACTAACATGCCATGGGAATCAATCTCAATGGACTACATGTCGATCCTTCTGTCCACCAAGAGTGGAAATGACTATGTTTTTGTGGTTGTTGATCGCTTTTCCAAGATGGCAATTCTAGCCTCCTACAAGAAGAGCATCATAGCAGAGGCCACTACCAAGATCTTCTTTGAATGAGTATGGGTACATTTTGGAATCCCACAAAACATTGTCTCATATTGGGATATTCGGTTCCTCAACACATTCTGGTCAAGCCTCTGGTCACTGTTGGACACCAAACTCACCAAATCCACTACCTTCCACCCTTAGACAGATGACCAAACTGAGGTCGTCAATCGGATGATCGTGTATATCCTATGCATGTACAATTAAAAGAACCCCCGCACATGGGATGAGAGCCTTTCCTATGTTCAACATAGCTACAACCAAGCCCTACATATCTCAACTGGCCACAACCCCTTTCAGGTGGGGTTCAGATTCCAACAATTGGGTCCCATGGATGTTGCACTACCCCTTGCGGCCACCCCGACCGACTCGTCCCCTACTCCAAATGAAGTTGACAAAGCCACTTGGTTCATTGAGAAGATCAAACACATCCACCAAGAGGTTCAATATATTTTATAGAAGTCCAATGCCAAATGCAAGCAACATCATGATCAACACCGGGTGCCATATACGTTTCAGGTGGGAGACAAAGTTTGGTTGCACTTGCAGAAATAACACCTTACAAGCCCCCATTCAAAAATTCACCCACTCCGTTATGGACCTTACACCATCACCAAGGCTATGGGTGGAACTTATTTTGAGTTCAACATTCCCCCTTTCCTTGGTTGCACCCAATGTTCAACATGGCTCTTCTTCAGCCATATTTCCCACCATTATTGGACACCTCAGAGATAACAAAACAATTGACACCAACAAATATCAACCCTAAATGCATGCAATAGGAATCCATTGATCATATTGTGGACACACAAGTCAAGGGAACTTGACAACAAAGGATCTATCTTTATCGAGTTGTCAAAGCAGGGCAACTCTTGCACCAAGGCAAGTGGCTCGCCTAGGGCCAAATTCATCAAAAATTTCCTCATCTGATGGGGGAACTCAACACAATGGATACCATTTCTTCCTAAGGGGGGAGGATTGAGCCATATGGTTATCGTTGGCCTCCCACCTATTCCGACTTGTTCATTTTGGCAATTTTCCAGTTTGGCAGTTTTTTCCTAGTTTTCGAGTCCTCGACTTCCGGGGCCGTTTTGAGGCCCTAAACAACATTTTTAGGCCTCGCCATAGGTGGAATGTAGCCAAAGTTGGAATCTAAAGGAAACATGTGTATTCCTCGGATAGACCTTACCAATAGGCCATTGTGCGCCTAAAACGAAGATCGTATGCAAAAGTTACAACCCAAGGAAGTTGAAGTACTAACTTACCCCAACGGAGCCCACATGACTTTTGGCGCTTCATCTCCTAGGGTTAGGTTTTTGGATATCTGGGGATTCAACATTCATGTTTATTTTAAAAAGGCCTTCAAATCCTCATTGTACTAATATTCTTGCGAATGAGCGCAACCGTCACATCTCTTCTCAGAGATAAGCCACCACCATTCCAACAAGCTTATTTTCTGCTGCATTTTATAGTTTCAACATATTTCCTAATTGAATAGAAGTGAATTTTACTGTATCTTTGTTATTCTGTGTTAATAATAATAATAATGTATATTCATTTCATTTTTCTCATAAAATTTGGATCAGTGGTACCAGATCGGTCTGCTCCTTGTCGTTCTTAATGCATGCCCTCGACGAGTCCAGGGTACAAAGAATTGGGTCTCGAGCTTGTTTCTATTGAGGAAAAAAGATCTCGCACGCCAAAGCGACCTCTCATGGTGGGAAAAAATAAAGACGATGGGACAAGATATACTTTGAAAATGTTGTTCAAGGAATCCCTCATGCAACAAACGAACGAGATGATGGATAATTTTGCGCAAATCCTTCGACAGTTACCAACAGGTGATGCATCTTCCTCAAGCGAAGTCATCGCCCCCTTCAAGGTTAAACTCAAATTTGATATTCCTATATTTGAAGGTTAGATAGACACAAATGTTGTAGACAAATGGTTGAATATACTAGAAGGGTATTTTTCTGTCCATAACTTTTCAAATAGAGAAAAGATTTCTTTTTTTCTCCTCAAAGTCGTTCCCCATGTCAAAGATTGGTGGGAAACTTTTTGTGAGCAAAAGGAAATAGATGAAACCTCATTATTTACAGTCGTGGTCACCTAGGATTCCTTTAGGGATGTTATTAAGGAACAATACTACCCTATCAGAGGTTATGATGACCTATATACAAAATGGACCACACTGTGGCAGGAAAGAGACCAAGCAGTCCCAAAATTCACAAATATCTTCCATACCTTGCACACCAAGCTGGGTATCAAAGATTTTGAGCGACATCTGGTGCTCAAGTATTGTGGTGGTATGCATAGATACATCCAGGCCAAAATTTAGTTTCTGGACATCTCATCCTTGGGCACGGCCTATCGATATGTCGTCAAAATCGAGTAGAAGATTAAACAAAAGACATGACAATTTGGACCTGGGAACCCCTCATAGAAAATGTAAGAAAAAGGTGGCCCCAACCCATAGAACAAAGGACAGAGAAAAGAAGGACAACCTTAGGATAATCATTCCAAGACGTAAGAAAACAAGGACACCAAAAAGACAAAGAAAGATATCGGGAAGTGGTGCGACGTCCATAAGAGCCCCTGGCATAACATTGTTGATTGCCACTCAGAGAAGTCATTGGTGGTTGAGGTGAAAGCCTCTAAATTAGATACAGGTTCTGACTCTGAGTCAGAACCAAAAAGGGGTAGATAGATCATTGACACGGAACCCAGTTCCACCGTTTCTACCACCAAGCTCCAGCCTAGTGAACCAGATGAGCCAGAGGAAGGAAAGAGCCTTTTTCATTCACAGATGTGGGTGAAAGGCACCTCGTTGCACTTCATTGTTGATAACAGTAGCTAGAAGAACCTCATCTCAACAGAGGTCATCAAGCGGCTATCCCTTCCAACAATGATGCACCTGCAACCCTAAACCATTGGATGGCTCTGCCAAGGAAGCGATCTTCACATCAGCCAACAATGTCTCCTGTCATACCACATAAAATCCTTCAAAGATGAGGTATTGTGTGTTGTTTCTCCTCTCGAAGTTTGTAATGTTCTTTTGGTCGAACCTTATTTATGGAAGCTTCATGTTGTATATGATTCTACGCCTTGCAGTGTTATTATTACTTTGGATAGGTAACTGTACATGATACCCGAGGTAGTCCCACCTAGTGTTATTTCCTTTATCTCAGCCAAGCAATGCAAGAATGTCATCTCTCAGACAGGGAATTTTTTCTTCTTCATGATTCGATCTCAGAGTGAGCGAAAGATCACAGCCACATCCAGGGCCTCCATGTTCGACCTCTCCACACAGTAGAAGCAAGGGGATAATATCATGGAAGAATACTCAAATATCTTCTCCTCACCTACCGAGGTACCTCTGCACTATTAGGTCAAGCATCCCATTGATATGAACCTTGGCGCACCGCTAGCCAATGGGCCAGTCTACCATCACTCTCTGTTGTAGAATGAGGAGATAAAGTGGCAGATCCAATAATTGCTCCATAATGGGCACATTCGTCCCAACTCATCGCCTTATGGGAGCCCAATTGTGTTGGTGAAAAAGAAAGAAGGGACCTACCGACTCTGCATTGATTACCGGGCTATGAATAAAATCATAGTCCAGAACCGATAAGAAATTCACCAAATTGACGATCTCCTTGATCAACTCATGGGGGGGAAATAATTCAATAAGATTAATCTGAAGTCTGGCTACCATCGGGTCCCAATAGAACAGACATATGTATGGAAGACCACCTTCAATTCAAAAGAAGATCTTTTTGAATGGTTGGTCATGCCCTTTGGTTTGAAAAATGCTCCAGTAAATTTCATGAGGATGATGGACGATATCTTGTGACCTTTCACCAATGCGTTTGTAGTGGTGTATCTAGTTGACATCCTCATCTATAGTAATACTTGGGCGGAACACTTGCAACATATTCAACAAGTTCTGCACACCTTGCAGTAGTACAAGCTATACGCCAACTTGGAAAAATGTACATTTCTACGTCGCCTATTAGAATGGTGTGCATGTGAATCTAGCCAAGATCCAGACATTCGTGACTAGCTAACACCAACCACACTCACTGAGGTTCAGAGCTTCTTGGGATTTTCCAATTTCTGTCACAGATTCATGTTGGGATTCTCCCATATTACATGGGCCCTCAGTGAAGTAACCAAGGGTGGTGGAAAGAAAAAAATTGTGTGGGGCTTGTCCTAACAACAAACGTTCAATGATTTGAAGCAGCGCTTGTGCTCAACCCTAGTACTTTCATTACCGGACCTACATCATCCCTTTGAGATCGAGACATATGCTTTAGATTATGTTGTAGGTGTTGTTCTCACTCAACACGACCACCCATGGCCTATCATAGTGAGACATTATTACATGTTGTCTGTAAGTACCCTACTTACGACAAACAAATGTACTCCATTATGCAAGCTTTCTTCCAGTGGAGAAATTACATTCTTGGGAAGGATACAGTCATCCACATTGATCATAAGCCACTATAGTTCATGCTGACACAAGGAAAATTGCAGAATGATCACCATCAGAAGTGGCCCACATACTTGCAACAGTTCCACCTCAACATCAAGTATAAAACATGAAGTACCAATCGAGTCATTGATTTCCTCAGCCGACCTACATTCATGGCACTCACTATGGTGCTAGACTCTTGCAGCCACGAGACCTCTGGATGGCCCCACCTCTATGAGACAAACCCTCACTTTGTAACCACCTACCAAATGTTGGGTGCAAACTCAATTGTCGCTAATTTCCATATTCAAGACAGGTTTTTGTGCCATCTAGGCCATCTCTGCATTCCATCAAGTGAGCGAAGATGATTTGGGAAGCCCACTACAGTTGGGTGGCAGGACACTTCGGTGTCAAAAATAAAGTGGGAGTGTTGCAGAAACATTTTTACTGACCGAAACTTCAATAAGATGTCGACAAGTATATCAGGTCATGTACTGCCTGTGCTATTTCCAAACCGACCACTAAGAAACAGGGCATGTACACCCCTATGCCTACTCTTGACAAGCAATGGGAATCCATCTCAATGGACTACATGTCGAGCCTTCCATCCACCAAGAGGGGAAATTACTGGTTTTGTTTTGTTGATCGCTTTTCCAAGATGGCAATTATGGCCACCTGCAAGAAGAGCATCATAGTAGAGGCCATTATTAAGATATTCTTTGAATGAGTATGTGTACATTTTGGAATCCCACAAACCATTGTCTCATATTAGGACAATCAGTTCATCAACACTTTCTGGTCATTGTTGGACACCAAACTCACCAAATCCACTGCCTTCCACCCTTAGACAAATGACCAAACTGAGGTCATCAATTGGATGATCGTTCATATCCTGTGCATGTACAATTCCAAGTACCCTCGCACATGGGATGAGAGTCTTCCCTATGTTCATCATATCTATAACCAATCCCTACATAGCTCAACCATCCACAACCCCTTTCAAGTGGGCTCGGGATTCCAACCATTGGGTCCCATGGATGTTGCACTACCCCTTGCGGCCACCACGACCAACTCCTCCCTTGCTCCAGCTGAAGATGACAAAGCCACCCAGTTCATTGAGCGGATCCATCACATCTACCAACACGTTCAGTATATTTTACAGAAGTCCAATTACACCATGATCAACACTGGGTGCCACATAAGTTTCAGGTGGGAGACAAAATTTGGTTGCACTTGCAGAAAGAACACCTTACAGGCCCCCATCAAAATATTTTATCACTCCATTATGGACCTTACACCATCACCAAGGCTATTGGTGACAATTATTTTGAGCTCAACATCCCCCCTTTCCTTGGCCTACACCCAGTGTTCAATGTGGCTCTCCTTCGGCCATATTTCCCACCATTATTGGACACCTCATAGATAGTAGAACAATTGACACCAATAGATCTCAACCATGAATGCATGCAACATGCATCCAATGATCATATTATGGACACATGGTTCAAGGGCACTCGACAACAAAGGATACAACTTTATCGAGTTGTCAAAGCAGGGCAAATTCTGCACCAAGGCAAGTGGCTCACCCAGAGCCAAATTCAGCAGAAATTTCTTCATCTGATGGGGGAACTCAACACAATGGAGACCATTACTTCCTAATGGGGGAGGATTGATCCAGATGGATGTTGGTGTCCTCCCACCTATTCCAACTAGTTCATTTTGGTATTTTTCCAGTTTGGCAGTTTTTTCCTAGTTTTCAGGTCCCCGACTTCTGGGACCATTTTGAGGCCCTAAACAACGTTTTTAGGGATCGCCATAGTCCAAATGAATATAGGGTTAGATTTTGAAGGCAACATGTGCATTCCTCGGATAGAAATTTCCAACAAGCTATCGTGTGCCTAAAACTGAGTTCGTATGCAAAAGTTACGACCCCGGGAAGTTGATTTACTAACTTACCCCAACGGGGCCCACATGAATTTTGGCGCTTCATCTCCTAGGGTTAGGTTTTTGGATGTCTAGGGTTTTGGCATTCATGTTTATTGTAAAAATTCCTTCAGAGCCTCATTGTACTCATCTTCTTGCGAATGAGCATAGTCGTCACATCTCTTCTCATAGATAAGCCGCCACCATTCCAGCAAGCTTGTTTTCCGATGCATTTTACAGTTTCATCATATTTCCTTATTGAATAGAAGCCAATTTTATTGTATCTCTGTTATTATGTGTTAATAATAATAATAATTTGTATTCATTTCGTTCTACTCATAAAACTTGGATCATGAGTGGTGCTTCTTCCCATGTGACAAAAGGTATGAGGGGGGATTATAATGGTTCTCCCCTAGATTGAAATGTTAATTATTAAATCAATGAATATTGGAGCATTGGTAATTGTCAATGATAGTAGCGATGGTCATGGCTCTGAAATCCCCTCACAAATTCACCTAAAAGTTTACCATGAGGTAATTGAAAACCTATGAATAAAATTTCTATTGATATCAGTCCTGATTAAGATTCTATTATCAATTATACCTTCAAGCATAACTTTTTTTTTGTTGGGAAATTTATGGGATAGATCCCGCCCAAGTATATCATAAAGTTCCAAGTTAAGAAGGTTTGAGATCCTTATAGATGGCATTATTCAACCACATTTGTCCTAATAAAGGGTCATTTTTGCTCTCCAAGTTTAAAGAGGAACCCCATTGTGTCATTATTATTTCTTGAGGCCCTTGGATACATTGAAATACCTTATAGTGTTGTCTCCATGAGAGTAAGATTTCTATACATAACAAATTACACAACTATTGTTCCATGTATGGATTGAGTTTTTTGGTATTCCAATGCAATTTTTGGATTTTATGTAGAACTTTTATCTCTTATCCATGGTTTGATATGTCATGATCCAATTTGGTTTCTATATCATAGGCCACATCATAGAGTTTTCCTTAGGGTTAACCTATAAAAGGATATTAAGAAAGTTTTATTGATCCAAGTTGGGGGCATGGTGAAGCATTAACCTCTGAAGTATATTAATCTTCCAAATATATTTTTTATACACGTCAAAGTTCTAACCATCAATCAAGGATTGGACATCATCCCCTTATAGTCAAAGTTGATACCCCTCCCACTCAGGATACCTTGATAACTTAAAATCGAGATGAAAAGGCTCTAATTGATGATGGATGGGTCCATGTGTTCAAAATGTTATCATATAAAACTATTCCCACCTATCCCCTAAGGCATAGTAGGCCAAACATAACAACGATTCTAGGATGCAGGGAAAACCTACTAGCATTCTTGGGCCCATACCTTCCAAGACAACAAAGAAAGAACATGTCAACTCCTCTAAGGTTTCTCCTCCTCAAAGTGGTGGTTGAAAGGATAGGTACCCTCCTCCACTATTGTACTCATAGGACAACTTAGATTCTAAGAAGTATCTCAACCACCCTTGACAACAAAAAATGGAAGACTTTGTACTCCCTGAAGTGAAAAATGGTTTTGAATGTTTAACCAGGCACATGGTTAAGAAGTCATGGGTATCCAAACCTTTAGTGAAGTATGAAATTTGTGTCTTGGGATGTGGGAGGTTTTACAAACCCACCTATGAGGGCCTTGGTTCAAAGGTTTCATAGTGCAATTGGCTCCCTTACTATTTTTTGTTTGCAAGAAGTTAAAGTCACTATATTTTTGTTATTATGACCATTCATTTTATCTAGTAATAAGATAATTCTTATGTTACTGGTCATGAGGAGGGATGTGGAGGTGTCACAATTCTAGTGGTTTCATCTCTCTCAGTTGTGGTCATTACATCACACATCGATATTTCTTAGAGAATGGTTGGGTACTACTAAATTTGGATGGCCACATTCTAGGGGTAGCTAACATATATGCATTAAATGATGCAAGACACTTCGGTTTTCTTTTGGACGTAGATGACCAGTGATATTATTTAATCACATTGGCTCATGTCTATTAATTTAAACATGGTTGAGTTAATAAAATATAAACAATACTTGCTTCACGTACAAAACCCTAAAGGAGAACAAATGGTTAGGAGTGGTTTCAAGGCCAAACTAGGTCTATATGATACCAACAAATATAGTCATAATGACTTATTTTCACTATAGTTTACTTGAACTAACCTTTGTAAGGTCCAAGAGAGAGTGATGAATCATATTGATAAGTCCATGCTTTTAGAACATGACAATTATTTCTTTGACTAGAATGAAGGTCAACATATTCAAGTAATTGAGGAGGCTACCATCTCCTTTGTTATCTTGTGGGGGGTGTGACAAGATGTTTGTTCAAAAATGTTATTTTATTTCTTAATGTTTCACAGTTTATACATCCCAGTTGTGCCATATGCATTTAAATTGTTTGGAACCTACTACCCAAGACGAGGGAGTGTGGTGATTGGATTACCTAGAGGGGAGATGAAATCGACTGTTTACAATCCCTCTATGTGGATATGGTAGGAAGATTGTGATAGTTGAGAGGCAATGACGTAAGTAAATCCTTGATGAACTTGAGGAAGTCAATTAAAATATTGAAAAGTCCCCCTATAATCTATAACTTGTAAAGGTAGCCAAAATCGGATACTTTCTTTAGATGGATGAGGTTCATCTAGTTTTGGGTGCTCTGTTGCAAGCCAAGCTTCATTAGATTAAGTTAGGGAACAAGATAATAAGGATATTTTCAAGGCCTTGGCCACTAAATAATACTACTAAAGGATCAAGGTCATTCGATATTCTAAATGGTGACTTACAAGTGTTGAATTGGTTAAAAATAAATATTTGTGATGCATCATTGTATTGTGTTTCAAACTCAAGGCCTATATGATGAACTAATTGAAACTATTTGTACATGCCTTCTTGATATTGTGTAAAACATCTATTGAGAATGAGAGGATATATGATTATCGCGTAACTTTAGATGATATGATTGTTACACTTAAAGAAATGGTAGAGGATAAGTCTCAATGCCTTTCCATGCAAATTTTACAAGCCTGCATGGAACTTCATTGGCCCTGATATCCTTTAAGTTTATAGAAAATCCTTAGCTAAATAAACCCTTGGAGAGCTCATAAACATGGTATTGATTAAGTAATCCATAAGTTTGGGGACCCTGAACAAATATCATGTTGGCATCCAATGACACTTCGCAATGTCTTGTATAAAAAAAATTCAAAACCTCTAAACCTAAGAGTGAAGAACACCCCTATGCTATTATCTAACTAGAGTGTATGGGTTTTGTTTAAGATTAATACATTCTTGAGAATGCCATTGTTATATGGGAGGGAATAGAATGAATGACATATATCAACCTTGATATCATATTTATCATGTTGGACTTTGAAAAGGCTTATGATAGGGTAGAGTGGCTATTCATATTAGACATGCTTTAGGCTATTGGTTTTTGGATCCATCCACTTCAAAATGTGGTTGAGACTCTTTTTATAAATGAAACAACCTATCTTTCCATCAATCAAGTTATATATAAATATTTGGTCCTATTTAGGTCTATCAAGAAGAGTTTTCCCTTTTCCATGGCTTTATATGTTTTTGTTTTTGATGCCTTGAGATACCTTATTTATCATAGAATGTGTCTAGGGTTGATCAAAACCATTTCATTTCTAGGATTTGGGGATAGGAAAATAAAGAATGTGTAATTTTCTTATTACTCTTTCCTAACTCTATTGGAAGGTGAATTCTATTTAGAGAACACTATGAACTATATCCATATATTTTTCATGGCCTCTGGCTCTAAGAATAAGGAAGAAAAACTCATTGTTATTTCCAAAGACAAGAGGAAATGCCAAATTGTCTTACTAGTAAGTTAGGATGGTTGTGGATTCAAGTAAGATAATTTTTTTAATTCATATGGATTCCATTTTCCTTCCATACTTAAGTATATTTGGAATAGAGTGCTACACATAATTGAAAAGAAAATTTAGAAATGGATTCTAAAGCCTCTTTCTCTTGATGGTATGTTCCATATATGCACTAAAATTTTGGAATCCATCCATGCATATTATTTTTAATGTTGGGTGCCTTGTTAATCAACCCACTAGAGGCAAGAAAATATTCCCATGAGATTCTTTGAGGAAATGATCAAGGTTAAGAAGAATTTGGTGCAACCCAAGTTGCATGTCAACAACAAGAAGGGATGCAACTCAATTTATCATAGAAAATAACAACCTCCAAATGGAAGCACAAACATATGCAATTAAATGAAAGCACACACCATTGAGGAACCACATAATCATAACAAGTGTATTAAATTAAAATTCAAATCTCTACATGCATGCCTCAATGGGATCTTGATGTTGTTCTAAATTCACAGGTAAATATACTTCATCGAAGACATATAAATGGCATGCCTACTGATCTCAGTATTGGTTAGGCCACATTGGAATTACCATAAATGAGAACTCATTCTCAAATATGGGTTTCTTATTTATCTTGGTTTCTATCAGATTTCCTTATATGTTCTCCTCGCTTTGTTTTTATCTTCTCCTTTATGTTCTATATTTGTGAGAGTGATTCCCACAACAAATTTTCCTTGACATTATATCAACCCCTCTCCCAACTCATTCCTTCTTAAATAAACATCAACAACTCAACCTACCAAACTTCAAGGCATTGACCACAACTTTCCATCGATGCATGAATTTCTTCAAAGGATTCTAACCCCTCAAATAAATCACCATAAATTTCATTACATATTCTTGTGGGCACATGGGAAGCCATTAAATGAAGAATGAATCGATAGGAGGTGAGAGTGTTTTCCCTCTCCTACTCCAACTTGTTGAGTATATTATAACTCCACAAGGATATTAGTCATTGATTAATGTTGGGATCCAATGACAAAAAACTTGTCCCTTTCTCCAAATATTTCCTTTTTTGAAAGGAACTTGTTTCAATTGGAATTTTTTGGGTTGAGCACAAGTTTCTTATTCCAAGAAAACAATGCACCTGGATCAAATTGCATTGGTGAAAACATAAGTGAGCTCATGATCACAATAATTCATAAAATAGATGCATAATTTGGTCCATCTCCTCCTCTAAGATACAAGTGGCTTCTTCCAATACCTTACCTTCACTATGAACCAAATGATCCTTTTGACTCCTAACTCTTGGTCCTACCTACAAACCTTTCCTCCAATATCTCAACGAACCCATCCGTCTCTTTCTTTGTAATTTGCAATTTCCTATCAAAAACCTTCTTATACTCATCCATAGTTCCCTCATGAAACTGATGACATCCTAAATTTTTCCATCTTTTTCATCTTGTATAGTTAATTATCATCCTAGAACCTTTAGTTTTTCCCATTATTAAGATTGATTTTTACTACACTTAACAATTTTGTAGCCAATGGCAATTTGTTGATTAGTAACTTACAATGGTTAAGTTTAATCACATTTTATGATTTGTCATATGAATATGATTGAGTTTTCCTTTATGTTGATGATTAGGATTAAATTATGTTCTTTTTTATGAATTGATCTATATAACGTTGACCACTATTTCTATAGAAAAGTTGTTTAAATGTTTTTCCTAGCATTTGGTGTCATTGTTGGCACCTCTTCCAGTGATAAAAAGAAGAAAGGACAAGTGGGGGAGTGCATTCCTTTTGTTCTAAATACCATATGCATTCATCAATTTGAGAAGGAAGATTATGCAACCTGTGGTATAGAATTAGAGAATGCAAGGTTGATTTTCCTCGATGACTAGAACATAGGAATAATTGGGGCTACAAAAGTGCACATCCACAACACTCCAACTTGATAAGATGGGGGATATTCATGCAGTCTAGAAAAACCCACCATAGTAGCCAACCATAAGGAAGAGTGGTGCCATGAATTCTCTAGTATACCATATGTTCCAATGCCAAACGAGGATCTTTCACCCAAAAATCTTGTTCCTCAACAAGCCGCCATAACTGATGAAGAGGAAAATGGTGATTTTAGGGGTAAGACCATTAGTACACATCTTGGCGTTCCTCAATAGGAATCCAAGGTTTTATTTAGTATAAATATGATTATATGTATCTCAAGTTAGGGTAGACAATCATAAGACAATCATAGATTTTAAAACTTCCATACAATTAGGGTTAGAGAGCTACATATTCAAATTTGTAATCTTGAAGTTACCAATGAAATAAAAGACTATTATTATTCTATGTTAATTTAAGTTTATAGGAAGGGATTATCAGTCCTATTCAGGTATGGCCTCCTTGGAGAGGTTGCTAGTGAATGCACCTTTGTGTTTGTATTTTCATTGCATGTGTATTTCATTCTATTATTCTTCCATTTATGTTCTATGAATGGTTATGTCAATGTGATTATCTTTTCACCAACATACCATGAATTTCTGGTTGGCAGAGAAACTATTGTTGTAACTTAGCATGATATAGATTAGGTTTCTTTATGAAGCATTGAATTTACCTTTCAATAACTAGTCCTTTTATAATATTGAGTTTCTAACACTTTATTTACTCTCAATACTATCGTTAAAGTTTGAATTGTAGGGTTTTGTAGCACTAGCTAGTAAGCCACAAGATATTTTATGCCTAAAATACTTTTGCTATAAAACACTAGATTTTTTTTGTAGACAGGATGCATATAAATCATATTTTTTCATTTTCTAAAAAAACATAATACAAAATCTATCCAGTAGATCCTTTTTAGACTTGAAGGTTGCAAAGTGTTAGCAACATTACTTGTCTTCGGCACCAGGACATCCAGGTATGTAGGTTGCACGAGGAGCGCCCAAGTGCGACGCACAGAAAAATTCCTTTCGGACTTAAAATCAAGCAAGCGGGCAGGATTATAGTGTCAATGGTCCAAATCCATCCTTATAATCAGATCAGCGGTGGGCGGGAAATTGCGATTAGCAAAGCTGCACCAAGGTTAGCGCCATGGATAGTGCCCATAACACGTTCAGAAATGGATGACAGTCGTTCATCCCAAAGGGCACGTGGCACTAGATCTGGTCACGTCGACTTTTCGGTGATCGCGAGTGCAAAGGGTGAAGGTTTTATGTCTTTGAACATCGCGAAACCCCGAACCCCGACAGCGTTGAAAGCACCGAAGGCAATATCAGTCGTTCATCCCGGAGGAACGCGTGGCAACCGTTAGACCATCCCGACATTTCGCCCATCGAAATTTTGGAGGAGGGAAAACCATCTCCCTCCTATCCGCGAACCCCGAAGCACCGAAAGCACCTTTAGGAGTAAGCGCAGGGCCACAGCCCACGGTCGCTTGAGAAAGGAAGATAGTTATGCAAAGGCGCCAAAGCACCGGGTTCTACCACATAAGGGAATGCCACACCCTCCAAGCCCAGTTCAGCCCGACTGCGATCCTGTGTCTCGTTCGGAGTTAATGAAGGCAAGAGCAGGTGGTTGAGACCTCATTTCGATCATTAAAGGTGAGGTATGGAGAATCTGGCAAGCGGTCTGCTCGAAGGGGGTCCTGTGTACCGATTCTTCCGAGGAGCCATGCCGAAATCTTCGAATAGACAGGAAAGTATGCACACGCTAGCTCGACATTTAATGGTTCAGCTACCCTCCTTACATGAGCCATGCGTAGTTAAGATGGCGCTTAAGAAAAAGATATCAGTACGAGTTTGACTGAAGGGACACCAAGCTTTGGGTGACCGAACACGCCTTTGTGAGGTGAATTTTCCTGAGTATATAGACTCAGTCTTGGTATTTTTGTAAGGATCGATGGTTGAGCAAGACTCCCAGTTGTAAAAACTTTAATGAAGAATTGTGTTATGGTTATTTCTAGACTCTTGAGACTTCTTTCCTGATGAATGTCAGTTTCTTTCATATCTTTGTGTATGTTGTATTAGAGCAGCTCGGAATTGGAGGATCCAGTCGAGTTGTGACTGTTATAGGATGATGTATGTTGGATCACTGTAACAGTTGTATTGTTCTAAACAGTCCCTGTGAACTTCTCAGCACTGAACGACTTGGAATTGGAGGATCCAGTCAAGCCTTCATTTCAGTTTCTTGAAGCCCTGAACCAAGCGGATCTTGTATTAAGATTTTTTCCTCTACGAGCTACCGAAAGGCCTGTTGCCTGAGATAGTTTGTTCATCCTTCTCCCAAGTCTTCCGCCTACCCATATTTAAATCAACTCCCTAACTAAAGTTGGTTCAAGACCTCCTTTGTTCCTTGTTATCAAATACAGTTCCTATTTTAAAGCGATACCTGTTCGAGTCTCTACCCATTCGATCGCCCATTTATCAAACCATGACATAAAAACTGATGGGTGTTGGGCTCTGCTTTTGCAAGCAATCCAGGAGCAACTTCCAGCACTAACATTTCTGGCACCGTTGTCAGGGACGAAGTTGAAGATTTTCCCTGGGTAGAACGACATTGAGCCTCTGAATCCGAAGGTGCATCGGATTATCGGAGCCTTTCAAGATTGCTAATATGCACCTGGCGACTTCATTGTGACGAATCCACTGTGGCGGACCTGCCTTGTTAATTGTGGCTTTCAGAGGAAGGCATACGTGGTCTCATCCACAACTTCCTCTAGCTACACCTGAAACAGATCCAGAGGCGGTGCTCAGAAAGGGAAAGGCATCTGAAGAAGAAGCGTCCATCACCGAACCAGGTAATTCACCATATCCTTTTGTGGGAGCTCCTTTTTATCCTTATTAGTTTCCCGACAAGCCTGTTTCTGCAGTTTCCCGTTCCCTAAATTTTGGGAGTGTTCCTGTCGAATTTTCCTCTCCTGGTCTGGGACCGCAGGGACAAGACTTTGTCACTCCCCTCTCCCCTGAAGATGTACCCTGGCGTAGACCCAGGATCGCAGAGGATTTCCCTATGCCTAGTTCAACCACTCTTGTGCAAAGTGGAGCACTCGCTGACTTGAGCTCATTGGCCTTCTCCTTAAATCCCCTCTTGTTTCCCACTCCGCTTCGAGACTCATTCTCAGTAACCCCTTTGCGAACTCCTTTTCCTCCAAATTCTCCTCCACCTAATATTCCTATGGCTGGTGCTAATCCCCCTATGAATAGAATGGATGCCATAGTTGCTGCTAGGTATGCTCCCCTGATCTTACCTCATCCCACGAATCCTTTCCCTGCTGGAGATTACTTGAAATATATGCCCAAGTTCACCGGGGAAGGGGACATAACTGCGAAAGAACACCTGGCTGCTTTCTACAGTTATGCAGACAACCTGAACATTGGAGATGAAGTTGTCTAGATGAGGGTTTTTGTCCAGAGCTTGGATGGTGAGGTAAGGAAATGGTTTAGAGGATTAGCCCCCGAATCTATTGCTGGAATTGAAGCCTTGGATAATGCTTTCCTGAGGCAGTGGGGAGATAAGAAGGATTTCATGTATTATATGACTGAGTTCGGGTCTTTGAAGAAGATGGAAGGAGAGTCTGTCTCTGACTTCTCCAAAAGATTCAATAAGATGTACAATAAGATTCCTGATGAAATAAAGCCATCAGAAGCCTCGACCAAGATGTCCTATGCTAGTGCGTTTGGCCCCGATTTCTGTCTTTTATTGAGAGAAAGACGAGTCGCCTCCTTAGCTCAAATGCAAGACGCAACCATAGAAGTGGAATCCAATGTATTATCAGCTGATAGATTGAGGAACGAGGCTGACACAGGTAGGAGAAAGGGAAAATCTGAAGCCTCAACTTCTGGCCCATCAATGCCCCACCTTCAAGTAGATGAACTGACCAAGATGGTGAAGTCTCTGTCTGCAGAGATGTTAAGATTGAAGGTAGAGAGGAGGAAATCATATAAGGGCCCTCAGAGTGCCAAAAACAAAGGAGATTTTCAGAGTCCAAACAATATTGCTCCCCTGATGATGCAAAGAGACAGAGATGACCAGAAAATTCAGGCCCCTTTTCAAAACAATTTTGTGGCTGAGGAAGAAGAAGGGGAAACAGATGAGATGGATCCTGAAATCCATTGCTTCGGAGACACTCCTCCTTTTCCTCATATCACCCAATCAGCATACGAGGAGTCCCTCATGGACAGTTAGCTAAATGAACTGAGAAAAGGTGACAGGGCTAGTGGAAACCAAGGCAGGTATGATCTGAGGTCTAAGAAGAGGACAGTAGCACCTGATATTCCTGAGCGGGGAGCAGAGAAGCCTGCTAATGAAATGGCGAACAATCATAGAGGTAAGAAACACCAACCCCTCTCTCACATAGTCCAGAGTCATGCTCCCGAAATAAGAGAAATTCTGAATCTTGCATCCTCCTTTAATTTCGAGCATGAGATTCAAAAGATCAGGATCCCGGTGCTTCTAACTGAATTAATTAAACATGAAGGGTTCAATAAATTATTCTCTAAACTTCTACAACCTGATACCCCATGCCTTCCCACAGACTCCATGAATTTACAATATGAAAAGCTTGCAGTTATCCTAGGTCCTATGGTAGAAGACAGGAATGACTCATCCCCTCCCTTCTACACTTCCTTGAACATACATGATAAGGTACTGCACAATTGCTTGATGGATTCGGGGGCTTCTCACAACCTCATGCCCAAAACTGTTATGGAGGAATTAGGGTTAGAAGTCACCCGAGCCTACCATGACCTCTATTCCTTTGACTCCAGGAAAGTTCAGTGTCTAGGAGTTATCAAAGACTTGGTCGTGACCTTGTTTCAGTTGCCCATGAAAAGTGTGGTCATGGATATTGTAGTGGTCGATGTCCCCCCAAAGTTTGATATGTTGTTATCAAGATCTTGGATAAAAATACTGGGGGGAACCTTACAGATGGACCTCACATATGCTACTATCCCAGTGTTTGGAGGAGAGCATAGAAGACTATACAGGGAAGCCCAACTAGCCTATATAATCAGCGATGAGGCCAACCCTACCAACCATCCCATTTTTGCCTTAGACACTGATTTAGGATCTAGTGTGATACAACTCACCAATGCTCCTGAACCTCCTCTTAAACTCAGAAAGCAACCCACCATTTCCCCTGAATTCCCCCCCCTACCACCCCTGTCTGGAAAATTTTCTTTGATGGAGCCTCTTCCAAGGAAGGCGCTAGAGCTGGGGTGGTTTTCACATCACCTGCTCAGGAAACCATAGCTCTGTCATACAAATTAGAATTTGAAGCTACAAACAATGTGGCAGAGTATGAAGCTCTCATCCTGGGATTAAGAGCCGCAAAGGAAATGGGAATTCAGGAAGTAGCAGTTTTCAGATATGCAGAGTTGGTGGTTCAGTAGATCAGGAACGCTTATTAGGATAAGCATCCTCGACTCGGGAGTTACAAGAATGAGGTTTGGGACCTTATTGATAGTTTCTTCTCAGCGTTTAATATTTCTTTCATCCCTAGAGAGGAGAACACCTTAGCAGATTCCTTGGCTACATCGGCTAGCAATTTCAAAGTACCCTTTCCGCCCAAATTCAGATATGATGTAGAGGTAAAATACAGGCCCTCCATACCTGACAACGTCAAACATTGGAAGGTATTCGAGGATGATCTTGAGGTCAAGAGGTTCTTGGAGACTGTCGAGGAATTTTCAGAAATGCACATCGACCAAGACGCCGTCTCAGAGGAAGATCTCGTTAGGGGTAATTTTCTGAATAAGATTGCAGAGCGTGACATTATACAGCTACCCAGCAACCATATTCCCAGAGGACTGGTTCCTTTGGAAAGGATTTTTGATAGAAATGATGTGTCATTAAAGGGAGAAGTCTCGAAGGAGGACGTTGATACTATTTAGTGTAACATTGGGACCGAGAGTGAGCCCAAGTATGTTAAATTGTCAAGAAGTCTGACAAAGGAGCAGAGGTCTGAATACATTGGACTTTTGAGGGAATTTGCGGATGTTTTTGCCTGGACATACGAAGATCTCAAAACATATGACATTTCTGTCATCGAGCATAAAATCCCGTTAAAGCAAGACGCAAAGCCATTTAGGCAGAAGCTGAGACAGATCAATCCTATGCTGCTGCCTATCATGGAGAGGGAAGTGAAGAAGCTTCTTCAAGCTCAGATCATTGTACCGCTGAGATATTCAGAGTGGGTGGCCAACTTGGTGCCAGTAAGGAAAAAGAGTGGAGAGATCCGACTCTGCATAGACTTCAGAAACTTGAACAGGAGCTCACAAAAAGATAACTACCCCTTACCAAAGATGGAACATATATTGCAGAGGGTAACAGGAGCTTCCAGGATATCCATGGTTGACGGTTTCTCTAGCTACAATCAAGTCTCTGTTCTGCCTGAGGACAGAGAGAAAACGACATTTACCACTCCATGGGGCACATTCATGTACGCCAAGATGTCGTTTGGGTTAATGAATGCAGGAGCAATGTTTCAACGTGCCATGGACATAGCTTTTGTTGGGGAAAAGGATAAATTTGTGGTTGTTTATCTAGATGACATCATAGTGTTTTCAAAATCTGATAAAGAACACTGTCACCATCTCAGGAAGGTTTTCTTGAAATGCAGAAATTTTGGCATCTCATTAAACCCCAAGAAATCTCTATTCGCCATGAAGGAGGGGAAATTACTAGGCCACATAGTATTAGCGGAAGGAGTCAGAATTGACCCCAGCAGAGTTGAGGCGATACAAGCCTTATCAATCCCGAGGTCCAAGAAGGAGGTCCAATCTTTCCTCGGTAAAATTAATTTTCTGAGGAGGTTTGTGTCTAACTTTGCTGAGGAGGTAAAGCTTATAACAGCCATGTTGAAGAAAGGAAATGAAGTAAGGTGGACCCCTCAATCACGACATTCCTTTGAGCAAATCAAGAAAGCCTTGACTGAAGCTCCTGTGCTTATCAGTCCTGACTACTCGAAGGATTTCCTTATTTTCTCCTTTGCCTCCCCTGACACAGTGGTGGCTGTTCTATTACAGACAAACAACAATGGGCTAGAGCAGCCCATTGCTTATTTCAGCCGAGCATTGAGAGATGCCGAGGTCAGGTATGACACTATGGAGAAGCAGGCCTATGCTTTAGTAAAATATCTTAAAGCTTTTAGAACCTACGTCCTATAGTCAAAGATCATCACCTATGTCCCCTCGGCTACTGTTAAAGACATTCTTATTCAACCTGACATAGACGGGAGGAGGAGTAAATGGATAGCCAAAATACTGGAATTCGACCTGGAAATAAGGCCCACCCAATTGATCAAAGGTCAAGGTTTAGCCAAACTGTTGGCTGAAGAAAACTGCCAAGCTCTGGGGATAAGTTTCATAAACGAATGCTCAGGAATTCCACAAAGTCGGCTGTCTGAAATGGACCCTTGAAGAGATCCCCCATTAGCTCGATGTCCTTGGTATAAGGATGTCATATACTTTCTTCAAGAGTTGCGGCCCCCAGATGGCCTGTGAAGGAACAAAGCAAGAGCTCTGAAGCTCAAGGCAGTCAGATACTACCTAATCGATCAAGTGTTATATTGGAAAGACCCCTTGGGGGTGCTTTTAAAATGCATGAGTCCACAAGAGGCTGAAATGATTATGGCTAAATTTCATAGTGGCCTGTGCGGAGGGCACCATTTCTGGAAAGCCACAGCCCACAAAATCCTCAGGGCTGGATACTACTGGCCTACAGTGTTCACTGACGTCTGCAAAAGAGTCAGAGCCTGCATCAAATGTCAAAAATTTGCAGGAAAGCACCAGCTTAGGTCTCTGCCGTTAAAACCGGTGGTGGTTCCAGGACCTTTCTAGCAGTGGGGCCTAGATTTCATTGGGGAAATGCACCCTACTTCCAGTGGGAAGCACAGGTGGATCCTGACTGCTACAGATTTCTTTACCAAGTGGATTGAAGCTATCCCTACCAGGAGTGCTTCCCACAAGGTAATCATCGTATTCTTGGAGGACCTCGTCACAAGGTTCGACTGCCCAAATAAGATTGTCACTGATAATGAAACCGCTTTTGGGTCTGAGCCATTAGCCAAGTTCTGTGAACAGTTTGGGATCAAACTAATTCACTCCACCCCATATTATCCACAAGGAAATGGTTTAGCAGAATCCTCCAATAAAAGCCTGATAAGAATCATCAAAAGGCTGTTGGAAGACAACAAGAAGGCCTGGCATTCCAGATTAAAATTTTCTCTATGGGCCGACCGAGTGACCACAAAGAGATCTATCGACGTCTCTCCTTTCCAATTAGTCTATGGAGCGGAGGCTGTTTTCCCCTCTCATTTGGCCTTTCCTGTAGCTAAATTCTTCCAGGATTATAAGGAGGAGCCCGATGACATGATCAGAAGAATTCATCAGCTAGTGGAAGTCCAGCAGACCAGAGAGCAGGTAATAGACCGAATTCAGGACCATCAACAAAAGATCAAGCAGGTTTTCGATAAGAAAGCCAAGAAGGAGCGGTTCCAGATAGGAGACCTGGTGATGAAATGGGATGCTCCTAAGCAAGACAAGGGAAAACATGGTAAATTTGAACCCCTGTGGGTCGGGCCTTTCAGAATATCTGAGACTTTCTCAAATAACACATACAGGTTGCAGGATTCAAAGGGGGAAGAGGCTTTCAGTAGCCCAGTAAATGGGCATTTTCTTAAAAAATGTTTTGTCTGAGCCTTTAGTGGCTCCTGTATTTTGTAAATATTGTTCTTTATGTTCTTTGTTCTTTACTTTTATTGTTTTGGCTTAGTAAGTGACTTCATAACCCAACAGCAAGGCACTGGAACTGCAAAATTAGTCCTTAGAGCATCACAGGGACGACTCTATCCCCCATGGAGCCTAATGTTAGCAACATTACTTGTCTTCGGCACCAGGACATCCAGGTCTGCAGGTTGCACGAGGAGCGCCCAAGTGCGACACACAGAAAAAGTCCTTTTCGAACTTAAAATCAAGTGAGCGGGTAGGATTATAGTGTCAACGGTTCGGATCCATCCTTATAATCAGATCAACGGTGGTTGGGAAATCACTATTAGCAAAGTTGCACCAAGGTTAGCGCCTTGGATAGTGCCCATAACACGTTCAAAAATGGATGACAGTCGTTCATCCCAAAGGGCACGTGGCACTAAATCTGGTCACGTCGGCTTTTCGGCGATCGCAAGTGCAAAGGGTGAAGGTTTTATGTCTTTGAACATCGCAAAACCCCAAACCCCGACAGCGTTGAAAGCACCGAAGGCAATCTCAGCCGTTCATCCCGGAGGAACGTGTGGAAACCGTTAGACCATCCCGACATTTCGCCCATCGAAATTTTGGAGGAGGGAAAAACATCTCCCTCCTATCCACGAACCCCGAAGCGCCGAAAGAACCTTTGGGAGTAAGCGTAGGGCCACAGCCCACGGTCGCTTGAGAAAGGAAGATAGTTATGCAAAGGTGCCAAAGCGCCGGGTTTTTCCACAGAAGGGAATGTCGCGCCCTCCAAGCCTAGTTCAGCCCGACTGCGATCCTGTGTCTCGTTTGGAGTTAATGAAGGCAAGAGCAGGTGGTTGAGACCTCATTTCGATCATTAAAGGTGAGGTATGGAGAATCTGGCAAGCGGTCTGCTCGAAGGGGGTCCTGTGTATCGATTCTTCTGAGGAGCCATGCCAAAATCTTCGAATAGACAGGAAAGTCTGCACACACTAGCTCGACGTTTAATGGTTCAACTACCCTCCTTGCAGGAGCCATGCGTAGTTAACATGGAGCTTAAGAAAAAGAGATCAGTACGAGTTTGACTGAAGGGACACCAAGCTTTGGGTGACCGGACATGCCTCTGTGAGGTGAATTTTCCTGAGTATATAGACTCAGTCTTGGTATTTTTGTAAGGATCGATGGTTGAGCAAGACTCCCAATTGTAAAAACTTTAATGAAGAATTGTGTTCTGGTTATTTCTGGACTCTTGAGACTTCTTGCCTGATGAATGTCAGTTTCTTTCATATCTTTGTGTATGTTGTATTAGAGCAACTCAGAATTGGAGGATCCAGTCGAGTTGTGACTATTATAGGATGATGTATGTTGGATCACTGTAACAGTTGTGTTGTTCTAAACAGTCCCTGTGAACTTCTCAGCACTGAACGACTTGGAATTGGAGGATCCAGTCAAGTCTTCCTTTCAGTTTCTTGAAGCCCCGAACCAAGCAGATCTTGTATTCAGATTTTTTCCTCTACGAGCTACCGAAAGGCCTGTTGCCTGAGATAGTTTGTTCATCCTTCTCCCAAGTCTTCTGCCTACCCATCTTTAAATCAACTCCCTGACTGAAGTTGGGTCAAGACCTCCTTTGTTCCTTGTTATCAAATACAATTCCTATTTTAAAGCGATACCTGTTCGAGTCTCTACCCATTCGATCGCCCATTTATCAAACCGTGACATAAAAACTGATGGGCGTTGGGCTATGCTTTTGCAAGCAATCCAGGAGTGACTTCCAGCGCTAACACAAAGATTTTGCACAACACTTCACAAATCTACAAATACCCTAGTTGATCATTTAAGTGTGTTCCACTGAGATTTAGCAGCCTTTATTACAACAGTTTTTCATCTCACTTAGTACTCGTACAATTTGTTTCATGTTGAAAGTGAGAAAGATATACAAACCCTGAGGCAACTCAAGTAGATAAGCATTATCAAACAATTTGTTCAAGATACTACAAGACCTAATTTTCTTGATTTCAACTTGTTACATGTTCCTTTCAAAAACCTTTCCTTCCTTAGGGGTTCTAACATGAGGTATCCTTAATCAAATTTATTCACTATTAATTTATTAGCATCCCTTTTCTCGTATTCTTCACAACTCCATCGTAATTTCTATTTCACTTGAGCATTGTGCACTTGTTGCATATGCTCTACAAATGATTTTGCATCTACTCTCCTCTTGGTTCCTTTAGGAAATTTTGAAAAATATATAACTCATCATGGTGACGTTTCATTCACAATCTAGAAAGGATTATTTATTGTAGACCATTCATGGGATTTTTATATGCAAATTCTTCTTGCACCAACACCAAATCCCATTTTCATGGTTTCTCTATGACTAGACATTTCAAAATATTTCCAAGGCTTCTATTTACTACCTCAATTTATCAACCATGAGTCTGTGAATGACATTACATAAATTTTGAGGCCTAAAATGTTCCTCCTAAGGAAAATAATAAAATAAGAGTTAAAATAATAAAGGGTGAGTGCAAGCTAATGATGGTCTCTCATGACACGTTACTGGAAATGCAAACCTAGAAAAACAACAATCTGATAACTTGGAGGGATTATTCAAGGTACTTATACAATGAATTTGAATATGGTGTAAGAAGAATAAATGTAGGAAATTGAATTATCTTTCTAAATATACAAATTTTATTCATAGAAATTGTGAGTAACTATGTCAAATTTGATTTTTTCTAATAGTGTTATCTTATTTTTCCAACAAAATATAAGGTATATGTTTATGTTCGTGTAGGTGTTGAGTGTCTTAACGATGTAATTTTGTTCCAAAAAATAGTATACTTATAGATAACATATTTTTCTTGTGTGGTGTATTTTTTGGAAATTTATAATATTAATTTTATATTTTTTTGAAATTATCAAAGTCAACATATCCCTGAAATTTCAACGTCTTTTGTTCGTGCAGGCTAAGAGGGTATTAACATGATCAAAACAATTTCTTATATA
>ML798497.1:0-16380 GCA_009831015.1 Picea engelmannii | reverse complement strand
GAGAGAGAGGGAGGGAGAGGGGGGGAGAAAATGAGTGAGAGAGAGGGAGAGAGAAGTGTTGATGTTTGGAGAACATCAGGAAGACATTCTTCTAGATTAATAATTAATAATATATATAATAAGTAATAATAATATATAGTTATTTATTATCCAAGGGACGCATCCTTTTATGGATGGTCACCATATGTTCTCTATATATGGAACAATCATCATTGTAATAAAATGCATTGATCATATCTTATCTCATATGAAGAAAAAAAAAATGGTATCAGAGCAGAACTGGGATTGACTCCCTCACAGGAGGGCCCAGAGAAATGGAAGCATGTGAGAATTAGGATGTTAAAGCTGGCTTAGCCGCCAATGAGATTCTTATGGATCTTGGCTACTTTGTCTTTACTAATATTTAACACCTTCTTTAGAACAGTGGAATAGATCTCTGGCGTCGACCCAAAAACAACAAGTGACATGATCTGAGTGTTGGGACTATGACTGTTGAGCCCAGCAATGGTGATTTCATTTGAATTATCTGCATTGAACAGAAAGTGAATATGAGCTCTAGGGAACACAAACACATCCCCGATCTCCAAAATATGAGTGAATATCTTGTTCGATGTGTCCAAAATTCCACCAACATCCTTCCTTTTATGATGAACTCAATCTCAGAGGCTCTAGGATAACCAACCCTCCCTTAGCAAAGTCAGTGTGAGCTATGGCCATTCATTGCGTATTGAACCCTGACAATGTTTTTTTTTACAGTGGTGCTCGTGACATTAAAGCTGAAGGGGTTGGCATTGGTGTTCCCCAGGACACCCAGAGCTGATGTCTTGAACTGGGACACCATGACTATGCTTGGATTCATGCATGGGAATTCGTTGAGAAATAACTTTGAGGTCGTGTCTGCAACGCATAAATCTTGGAGAGGATCAGGATCTGTGCACTTCACTTGCATAATTGTAAGCACAAGAATTAGAAGCACTAGAAGAGTCTTCATATATGTAACAGGATATATTTACACCACCATGGCTAGAGCACTCCCTTGCTACTCTTGTAAAAATTTTTTTTTTCTTGTTGTGGCATTGGATTGATTCCTCTAGTAGAGAATGAGAGAAATTATAGTTGATGCATAGTGTCTTCATGGCTTTGTGAGGGAGAAGCACTGAAAAGGCGTAGAGAAATCCAAATCCATTGGAATTTTTCCCAGTTGTGTTCACTTGTCGCTATATATGTTCACCTAAATTATTTGGTTTCTTGATGCACTCTATGTGAGATTTGTGGAAATCTACTCGAAGATTATGAACCAAGTATGGTTCCTTGATGAGATTGGGCTTCACCAATAGTGAATTTAATCCAAACCTTTATTACAAGGTTGTGAATTATGCACCTGTGATTCTACTACTATATGTTGATGACTTGATAGGTGTAGAGCCTCTCATTATTCAATGTAAGAGGGAGCTAGCCTCTGAATTTGACATGAAGGATCTTCGTCTCATACACTATTATTTGGGGCTAGAAGTATGGTAGAAGCTTGGTGAAATATTCCTAGGTCAAGGGAAGTATGTTATCACGATCCTTTAGAGATTTGGGTTTGTGGGTGTACCACACAACAAAAATCACGTTAGTTACAAGAAATTCATCAGGTGGTTGTTCGAAGTGCATTCCAAGTAAGGAGGAAATGTAACATGCATATTGTTGATGTTTGAGGTAGCATCATGAGACATTCTCCCCAGAGGGTCCTATGTGGACTAGTAGGGGGGAATTTGGAATTCATAATGAAATGCCTCATATGGTCAGATGAAGAAACCAAGACATCGGTTTCACAAGGAAACCTTGATATGTCTTATGAGACATTGGTTCCATGAGGGAACCTCGATATTTCCTAGACAGGTTTTCCATGAAGGAACCGCGAGATGTCTAGTATGGACATAGTTCATGAGTGAAACCTAAGGTTGGACACTTCAGGATATTTGGGTGTCCAATATAAATTCATGTACCCAAGGAGAAAAGGACCCAGCTATACCCTTCATGAAGAAAGGGTACATGTGTGGGGTACAGTGAGTCTCTGAAGGAATATCAGATATACATCCCTATTCAGAGATAGATTGAGGTGAGAAAAGATGTTACCTTTGAGGAGGAGGTAGACTTCAGGAGATCCAAAGTATATCGCATGGATATTGATAGTAATATACAGGAAGATATGGTGCCTTCTCCCCCTCACCCTCCATCAGTTCAGAGGGAGACAGTTGAGCCTATTGATCCAATTGATCTCGTTGATTTTGTAGCTCCAGTTGATGTTCCCAGAGATATTGTAGTAGGTCGAAAGAGACCTACATGGGTTCATCAGAATCTGCAGGTGGCATAAGTACATGCAGCTCCTCGTGGTACCTTTTGAGAGAGAAAGAGACCTCAAAGATATTCATGCTATGCTACAACTATGAGCCACATCATTGATTTTGAGCCTTCCCATTATGAGAAGACATCTAGTCAGGAAGTATGGAGAGATGCCATGATGGAGGAGCATCGGTCCATCATGAAGAATGATGTGTGGGATATTGTTCTAAGACCTTAGGGGAAGTATGTAGTGACTTCCAAGTGGATCTATAAGATCAAACACATAGCTGAGAAGATCATTGAGAAGCACAAAGCAAGATTTGTTGCTAGAGGATTCTCTCAGGTGGAGAGAATAGATTATGAGGAGACGTTTTCTCATGGTTCTTGATACAATACTATCCGAATGATTATTTCCCTTGCAACATCCATGGGTTGGAGACTACATTAGATGGATATTAAGACAACCTTTCTCAATGAAGAGATTGAGGAAGAAGTATACATCGAGAAACCAGATGGTTTCATGACACATGAGAAGGAGTCTCATGTGTGCATGTTGAAGAAGAACTAGTATGGACCCAAGCAGGCACCTCGAACTTGGTATGCGAGGATTGATGTACACCTTATGAGTTTGGGCTTCAGAAAAAATGTTGTTCATCCCAACTTGTACTACAAGACTGTTAATGGTGAGTCCCTAATTTTGGTCCTCTACATTGATGATGTATTCCTCACCGATACAGAGAGCCTTATTGTTGAATGCAAGAATTCATTGGCCTCTAAATTTAAGATGAAGTACCTTGGTATGATGCACTACTTCTTGGGACTAGAGGTGTGGTATAGAACTGATGCGATCTTCCTGAGTCAGGGGAAGTACATAGTTGATATATTGAAGAAGTTTGGGATGTTGAACTGTAATTCCATGGCTACACCAATGGTGATGAATTTGAAGAAACTAAGTGTGTCTTCTTACGATTTCGACAAGATTGATCTGACCCTGTACAGACAACTGATTGGATCATTGATGTATCAGGTTAACACCGGACCAAATATTTTCTATGCAATGAGTGCACTTATCCAGTTTATGAGTCAGTCGAGATAGACACATTGGATTGTTGTGAAGCATGTGTTGAGATACCTGTGAGGCACAATTGGACATTGTTTGAGATATACTTTCAGTATTGACATGATATTGTAGGGATATACTGACTCTGATTGGGCGAGGAGCACAGTGAAAAGGAAGAGCACCTTCAGGTGTTGCTTCACTTTGGGATCTACCATGGTTTCCCAGTGTAGCAGGAAACAAGAATTATGTGGATTTGAGCATCGTAGAATCAGAGTACATTGAATTGAGTGTGGCAGTCCATGAAGTAGTGTGGCTTCACAAGCTCCTTGCAAATTTATCTGAACATGTGCTATATTCCACCATTATTCATTGTGATAACCAGAGTTGTGTGAATATCTCAAAGAATCTAATGTTTCATGAAAAATCAAAACACATTAAGATCAAGTACCATTACATCCAAGACATGGTGCAGAGGAAGGTAGTATTGGTGCAGTACCTTCCTACAGATGAGCAGGTTGTGGATGTTCTTACCAAACTAGGACGAAGTTCAAGTACTTTCGTGACAAACTAGGCGTGGTAGAGAATTCCTCCCTCGCTGAGAGGGAGTGTTGATGTTTGCAACTTCCTGAGACATTCTCCAGATCATACTCCTCTATGACTAAGTTTATTTGATCTATGAGGTCACTTATCTGAGAATGGATAAGTGGGCTTGGGTTTATAGCCCAACGTCCCTTGTGGATAGCACATGAGGACACTTCCCTTGTGGATAGCACATGAGGACACATCCCTTGTGGAGAGCACATGAGGACATGTGAAGGGAGTTGACCTTGATGTCACACACCATGGGGAGTTGACCCTAGTGTTTCTAGAGGGAGTAGAATCTATAAGTCCACATGGGAGTGTCATGTGTGACAGACTCCAGATTGTACTCCTATGAGACTAAGTTGAGTTGATATGTGAGGACACTTATATGAGAAGGGATAATTGGGATTGGGATTATAGACTAATGTCCCTTGTGGAGATCAAATGAGCACACATCCCTTGTGGAGAGCACATGAGGACATGTCAAGGGAGTTGACATTGACATCACACACTATGGGGAGTTGACCCTAGTGTTTCTAGAGGGAGTAGCCTCTATAAGTCTACATGGGAGTGCCATCTGTGATAGACTCCATATCTTACTCCTTTGTGACTGACTTGATTTGATCTATGAGGAAACTTATCCGATAAGGGATAAGTGGGCTTGGGCTTATAGCCTAATGCCCCTTGTGGAGAGCACATGAGGACACATCCCTTATGGAGAGAACATGAGGACATGTCAAGGGATTTGACCTTGACATCACACACTACGGGAAGTTGACCCTAGTGTTTCTAGAGGAAGTGGTCTCTAGAAGTCCACATGGGAGTGCCATGTGTGACAAAACTTTTTCTCCAATGCACCAAGTAAGCATCGGGTGGAACTTCTCCTAGATTGGGATGCAAACCAAGGCAGATAGGATGCATTTATGAAAAATGTTTACTTGTGGTAAATGGGCCTATGCGTAGTCCTTCCTTGATCATGACAAGGAATAATATGGACTCGAGGTGCTTGAGGTGCTTTCCATGTGTCAGTTAACATCAGGATGGCATTCACTCATAGGTGTGTACCTGTGGTGAACAACCCTAGTGTGGTATTTTTCCTAGTCATGATGATTTGACAAGGAATGATGAAGACTCAAGATGCTATACTCTATCACACGTGGACCCAGAGTTAGCCTGATCTCAAAGAGAGTCAATTCGATCAAAGGGAGAGTCACAGATAGAGTTTTCCCTTGGTGAAAATGGGAGAGAGACATCTCCCAAAAATGACATGCAAGTGTCATGAGTCTAGGGTGAAGTTTGTATACTTCATAGACAAGCTTTGGAATGATGAATAATGTCTCCCTCGTTGAGAGGGAGTGTTGATGTTTGGACAAAATCAAGAAGACATTCTTCTAGATTAATAATTAATAATAATAATAAATAGTTATTTATTATCCAAGGGATGCATCCTTTTATGGATGGTCACCATATGTTCTCTATATATGGAAAACTCATCATTGTAATAAAACACATTGATCATATCTCATCTCATATGAAGAAAAACAACAATAAGTTGGAGAGAGAGAGAGAGGAAGATAGATGGAGTTAGAGAGAGAGGGGGGGGGGATAGAGATTTATTTCATGTTAACATGAACATGCACATCTTCCTGCTCCTAGTAATGCACACATGCTTTAGGAACACACACACGTTCCTAAAGTGTGTGCACATTATTTTTTTCAATTTGTTTTAGGAACGTGCATGCGCTCTTGAACATGTGTTTCTCAGGAACGTGCATGCATTATTGGGAATGCACCTAGATGGATTGTTGAGTGAAGGTTCAGGGTATGTCGAATCCATCACGTCAGGAACGCGTGCACGTTCCTAGAAACATGAATGTGTTCCCTCAAGTGCACGCTCATGCTCACCCTGTTGCCACTTTATCGTCCACCAACTTTATGCACTCACCCTAAAATAAGAGTTATGAATTTTCAAATGGAAATAAAGATAACTTATTTTTTTAATCATATTTTCGAATTATCTCCATATAGGTTTACTCAAATTTCAAGTGTAGGCACTCATTAGATGTGGAATTTAAGATTATCCATTCTACATATTTTTTATAGACCCACGGTGAGATAAACTAGAAATACGTGAAAAATGTGTTTCTTGAATAACAAAATAGTTAAAATAAAAAATAAGAGTTATGAATTTTCAAAGGGAAAGAAAGAAAACTGATTTTTTAAATCATGTTTTTGACCTATCTCCTTATTGGCTTCCCCAAATTTCAAGTTTAGGCACTCATTGGATGTGGAATTTAAGAGAACCCACTTTGCATACCTTTGATAGACCCATAGTGAGATAAACTGGAAATACATGAAAAAAATATGTTTCTTTCAAGGAACACATTTTTTTCATGTATTTTTAGTTTATCTCACTATGGGTGGACCAAAGGTATGCAAAGTGCATACTCATTGGATGCATAATTTAATTTAGCGTCCAATGAGTGCCTACATTTGAAATTTTAGTAAACCTACAAGGATAAGTTGGAAATATGTTTCTTTTTTAAGTAGTTTTATTTCTTTCCCTAAAATCCTATTTAGCCTTATGGTTGATGTCAACATCTAAAATCCTATTGGTTCTTTTAAATTTGATGTTGGTAGCACATTTTTTTATTTGAGGCCCATTTTTCACCTCAAAATTTCTCTAATGTATGCAAAATTGATTTGTAATCTCATGTCAAGTTTTTTCCATAAGGTCCTCCATAAATGACCAATAAACGTGTACTTGTATGAGGCTATGCTTCTTAGAAAACCATGCAAACAAACAATTTCTCTAAAGAATAGAGAAACTATGTCTATTGCATCACTAGCTTTCTTGCAAGGAATGAAATTTGTCATTTTCGAAAATCTATATACGACTACAAAGACAAAATAATTACCTCATTTGGTTCTTAGTAATCCAAATACAAATTCCATGCTAATACCTTACCATGGAACTTCCATTAGTGACAATGGCTTGTGCAATCCAATATTTTTACTTTTTCCCCTTTTATGTTGGAAAATTTTGCAATTTTCCACATGTTTTTTCATGTATTTAGAATTCTTGAACAATACTAGAATTATTATACCTATTCTTAGGTCTTATCCATGTCAAATGTTCACTAAGTCTTCCATTATGTAACTCTGTTACGAGGCTTTTCCTTACTTCTCCCCTTGGAATGCAAAATTATTGATTTATAAACAAATATCCTTCTTGGATAAATAAATCAAAGAATATAGTTTGGTATCCACTTTATGTTTCTTGTTATCCTTGCATGCTTTAGTAAAATTTTATTTTTTTCATATATGCTCTCCATTCCATCCAACCCTGCAATATCCATTGTCATGGTAGTCAACAACATTGTCCTTTTTCTCAAGGCATCAACAACTCGATTTAACATTTCAAATATTTTCTTCAAAACTTATGAGTAGATTTATAGGTACTCTACCCATTTCATGTGTCATTGATTTAACTTTTCTTGATAGTTAATGTATTTCAACACTTGGTTATCAATGTACACAAATAATTCTTTAGGTAGCAAGTATTTTCTTTGCTTCTTCAATTCCTAAATAATAGTATAAAATTGAGAATCATAAACTGAATAATTCTTATTTTCATCGTTCAACTTCTCACTAAATAATGCAATGAGATTACCTTCTTAGCTAAGCACTTCTCTAATTATTTTTTTGTTGGCATCACAATTGACACTTGGAACACCTTCCTAAACTTGAATAAAGATAACATTGGATTCTTGGTTACCTTCTTCATCAACAACTCAAAACCTCTTTGGGATACTAGGTTCTATTGGAACTCCCTTCTTCATGGATGTTGTTAATGGTGCACAAATACCACTCTAATTCCAAATGATTTTCTAAAGCTTGCTAGACCATGAAATATTCTAACCTCAAAGATTCTATTTGGTGTAGGCCACTCCATAAAGGCTCCCACTTGCTATGAATCCACCTTCAATCCATCTTGAGATATCACAAATCCCAAGTCCACAAGTTATTCTTTCATGAAATATAACTTGCATATTTATGACCAACTTATCTTTCTTCAATTGCTCCAATGCTTTCTTTAGATGCATCACATGCTCTTCTTTCATATCGCTAAAAATTAGTATATCATCTAAATACACAACTACAAATTTACCCAAGTATGGCTTCAACACTTTGTTCATCAACCTCATGAAATTGGTCAGTGTTTTTACCTACCCAAACGGCATGACCAATGATTCATATGTTCCTTGTTTTGTCGAAGTTTGTCTTCCACTCATAGCCCTAATGAATTCAAATTTATCCTCTCTTCAAATCAATATTTATAAATTACTTCAATCCACTCCAAAAACCCATCAACTATTCCAACCTTGGTAATGTAAATCAGTGTTTGATGATGATCCTATCGATGGCCCTTGAATAAGTTCACATCCACTACTCTGCTCCTTTCTTCGATGTCAGTAAGCATGTACTGCACACGAGGTTAATATTTATTTTCCCATCCCTCAGTCCAATAACTCTTGACCTTGTCAATCAATCTCTTTCAATTCCAATAGAATTCCTATATGGTTCCTTATTTAGCAAACTTGAACCTAGAATAAAATCAATCTTGTGGTAAACCATTTGGAATTTCATATGAAATGACTTCCTTAAACTATGTTAATAAATTTGTAGCTTCTATTGGTAAGTTTCACTCTTCTTCAATTCTAATTTGGTAATCTTTGGAAAAATGGAAAATCAACATTTCACCCTCTTCTCTTCCTCCAAAAACACCTTCATTATACACAACATTACCTTAGTGCAACTACTCTAGCTATTGTGTTGTCCCCTTTTTTCTTATTTCATGGGAAATAACCTAAACTTATGTTTCTTTATGTTTGGTAGTTATGGGAGGTACTTTCCCTCCTAGAGGACCTTTCTTAGATGAGAAGAAGATTCCATAAGCAAGATAACCATTGAACAAATGTGGAAATACCCAGAAGAGAAGTCGGCCCAGAAGAATAAAGAATATTGAAGTGACACCATCCCAAGGGAGAAGTTGGCCCAGTGAGTAGGGAAAGAAGACTATAAATACAAGGTGACTTGGCTCATTTGACACACTCACTCACACTCTCTCATCCACAGAAAAGGAAAGTGCAAGTCTGAGGAAGGTGACACAGCAACTGCAGTAGCAGAAGGTTCTTATTGTTCAATATTTGTGGTAACTCTCTCTTGTGCGCTACCCTTAGTAGAGGTGCACTAATCTTGTATGGTGTTGTTGTTGTAGTTGGGGTGGTATTTATGATTGTATATTTAGCTATCCATTCTGTTAGGGTTTATATTTTGGTTCTTGGTTGGACTTGTTTGGACGGAATCTCTCTAAGAAAGGTTGGTTGGGTTTTTCCCCCATTTGGGGTTTTCCCAGGATAAATTATTCTGTCTTCTTGTGCTTGTTACTACTGATCTTATTTTTAGTACATGATATAAATGATAATGTGAAATAAGATATAAATATGTTGGAAAACCTAATTTCTCTGTAAAAGTGAATAAAATATAATATGGTATCAGAGTTGGTTACCTTCATAACAATCTAACCACTCAAAGGAAGATCATATTTACCGCATTAAATTTTCGCTACAATTGTAGTGACCTTACCGTTGTAACACATTCTCTTTTTCAATATTGTTGAGCACTATCCTAAGATCATTAGGGTTAATTCCTTAACTGGTAATTTTCCCCTACCCTAGCGCACCCCCTGCAACCTTCAGTTTGCAGTTTGGTGAAGTCCGAAAAATTGAAATTTCTCAGATCTAAGGTTTCTACCAGTGAAAATGAGTACCAGTATGAGAGTTAAAGATATATTGGATGTAGCATATAAATTCGGATCATGGAAGCATAGGGTACTCCTCATTATAGAAGAGAATGAGTTATTGGATCATGTCAAGAAGGTACTTCCAGAACCAGAAGAAGACGAAGCCAAAGCAAAATTCAGGAAGAATAAAGTCAAGGCCAAAAGGATCTTGATAGAATTGATTAAGGATCATCTGATACCAAATGTATCATAAATGAAGACACCTAAATAAATGCTTGATTCCCTAACTAGAATTTATGAAATCAACAACACCATTCGAAAGCTCACTCTAAGGCATCAACTCATAAACATGACAATGAATAAGTCAAAAACAATCTCCAACTATATCATGGGAATCTTGCAAATTAAGGACCAACTAGCATCTATTGGAGACTCAGTAGACGATGTAGATCTTGTGACCACTACACTCAATTTATTTCCCTCCTCTTGGGACCCATTTGTTCAAGGTATTTTCGCAAGGAGTAAGTTTCCCAAATTTGACAAGTTGTGAACAAATTGTACCCAAGAAGAGTCTAGGTTGATATCCAAAACACAAAAGATAAATGATGATGAAAATCAATCTCTTGCCTCCCATGTGAAGAAAAGGAAGGATAGAAGAGAATTTAGTCCAAAGAGAGCTAAAATACCACGTTACAAGAAGGATGTTTCAAAGGTTAGATGCTAAAGTTGCCAGAAGATGGGACATTATTCCTTTCAATGTCCTCATAGGAAGGAGAAAGGAAAGCATCATGTACATGCAGCAAATATAGAGACAAAGGTGTCAAAAGATGAAGAATATGTATCTGTCTCGGAAATCATAGGTACTATGACTAAGGGGAGTGATACTTGGTTCATGGATAGCGGTGCTTCCAAGTACATGACCAGATTCAGAAGTTCCCTTACAAAATTAACAGAAAAGAGCTTAGCCCTTCAAGTGGAGCTTGGGGATGATTCCAAACACGCAGTCAAAGGAGTAGGATAAGACTCACTTAAACTTGACTCAGGTAAGCCTATTTCAATTAAAGATGTAATGTTTGTACAAGGCTTGAAGACGAATCTTCTTTCCATTTATTCTTTAAAAGAGAAAGGTTTTAGGGTAGCATTTATGGATGGCCAAGTTCTACTGTGGCCCAAGAATTCAAACATAGATTCAGCTACCGTGATTGGTGTTTGAGAGGGAGGACTATATAAATTGAAGGGACACCAAGAAAAATCCCTTGTACACAATTATGTTAGTTGTAGTGAGCTATGGCACCAAAGACTTGCTCACCTAAACTACAGATCACTACCAGTATTGAGAAAGATGGTTATAGGTCTACTAGAAATGCAAGTAGAACATGTTGGGGTTTTCAAAGGATGTGCACTTGGAAATAATGCCAAGAAAAGTTTTTCAAATAGTGACAGTAGATCCCAAGGGATCTTAGACATCATACATTCATATGTATGCGGATAGATGATGGTGCCCTACCTAGGAAATTTTGTATACTATGTCATTTTCATAGATGACTACTCACGGAAGACATGGATCTACTTCTTGAAAGCAAAGGATGAAGTCTTCAGTAAGTTTCAAGAATTCAAGGCTTTGGTTGAGAATTTATCTAGAAGAAAAATTAAAATATTGAGATCTGATAATGGAGGTGAGTACACCTCAAATGAGTTCAAGGACTTCTGTAGAGAAGAAGGGATTAAGAGGGAGCTCACAACTCCCTACAATCCCCAACAGAATGGGGTTGCAGAAAGGAATAACATATCTATTGTGGAAGTTGTCAAAGCGATGATCCATGACCAGAACCTACCCATGCACTTATGCGAAGAATCATACATTACAATCGTGTATGTTCAGAATAGAATTCATCACAAGATATTGGGGAACAAGACACCTAAAGAAGTATTCACTGGAAAGAAACCATAAATCAGTCACTTGAGGATATTTGGTTTTCCAGTGTATATGTGTGTTCCTAAGGAGAAGAGAATGAAGATGGACCCTTCAAGAAGGAATGGAATATTCGTTGGATCTACACTTTGGAGGAAGTTGAAGGACATGCAACTCCTAAAGGATATTTCATAGAGAGCAAGAGACCACACATGTTTTCCATCTATGTGGCACTGATGAGAAAAATCATTGATGCAGAACCTTCCACTTTTGAAGAGGCTACCAAGAATCAAGAATGTAAGGATTCCATGATGGAGGAGTATTAGTCCATCATGAATAATGATGTGTGGGAAGTGGTCCCAAAACTATAAGGGAAGTCAACGGTAACTTCAAAGTGGATCTACAAGATAAATCATGTTGCAAATGAAAGCATAGACAAGTACAAAGAAATATTTTTGGCTAGAGGATTCTCCTAGAAAGAGGGAGAATATTATGACGAGACCTTTTCTCCGGTAGCAAATTACACTTCCATCGGATCGATTATTGCGATTTCTTCCATGATGGGATGGAAATTACACCATATGGACGTCATGACAGCCTTCTTGAATGGTGTAATTGAAGAAGTAGTGTACAGAGAGAAGCCACAAGTATTTGTAATCCATGAGAAGGAGTCCCATGCATGCAAATTGAAGAAGTCTTTGTATGGAATCAAATAGGCACCCAGGGCATGGTATGCCAGAATAGATAGTTATCTGATGAGCTTGGGGTTTACCAAGAGTGATGCAGATACCAACCTTTACTACAAGGTTGAGAATGGTTTCTCGTTGATATTGGTAGTGTATGTGAATGATCTGTTTCTAACAGGTTATGAGAAACTCATAGTTGGGTGCAAGAGGGAGCTCACCTCAGAGTTTGAGATGAAGGATCTAGGTCTGATGCACTATTTCTTGGGATTGGAGTTGTGGCATTGGCCAGATGAGATTTTCCTTAGCCAAGGAAAATATACTATTGAGATCCTGTAGAGATTTAGGATGATGGACTGCAAGTCCACGTCCACTCCTATGATGAAAAATATAAAGCTCTTGAGTGATTCATATTTAGATTTGGTGGACCCCATGATGTACAGACAATTGATTAGATCATTGATGTACCTAGTTAACACCAAGTTGGACATATTTTTTGCATTAAATGCTCATATTTAGTACATGGTTGAAACTAGACATGTACATTGGATGACAATAAAACATGTGTTGAGGTACCTACATAGTACGATTGGATATGGATTGAGATATGTCCCGAATGGAGAAATGAAGTTGCAGGGTTATAGAGACTTTGACTAGGCAGAGAGTGTAGTGGACCGGAAAAGAACCTCAAGGTGTTGCTTCAATTTTGGATTAGGCGTGACCTCATGGTTGAGCAAGAAGCAGATGTTAGTGGCACTCAGTACAACAAAGGAAAATTATATTACATCCAGTGTTGCAATTTGTGATGCAGTGTGGCTCTGCAAGCTGCTTGCAGGGTTATTTGATCTATAGTTGGAGCCAACTTTGATACATTGTGACGATAAAAGATGTGTGAAGTTTTCAGAGAATCATGTGTTCATGACAACTCAAAGCATATAGAGATAAAATACCACTACGTCTGAGACATGGTGCAGAGAGGAGTTGTGGAGCTCCGTTACATATCCACTAATGAGCAAAAAACATACATTCTCACCAAACCTCTGTCTAGAGTGAAGTAGGAGTACTTCAGAGACAATCTTGGCATGATACAGAATGTCCACCCTCGTTGAGAGGGAGGCTTTATGTTTCTTCTATAGTGGGCTCTCCCTTTGGCCAAGGGTTTCCCAAATCAGTCATGTGAAGTGAATGAGGGAGTAATGAGTATCCCGGTACACGTATTTCCTACGCCATGTGAAATGGATAGGTGTGATTGGGACTTGTAGCATGGTATTTCCTATGCCATGTGAGGTGGTTAGGTGTGATTGGGATCATGGTGTAGACTTACCTTAGCCATGTGAAGTGGCTAGGTGTGATTGGGGCTATTTTAGTATTCTTTCCTACACCATGTGAGGTGGGTAGGTGAGAATAATACTACTGGGAGAGGATAAACATCACAATATGATACACGTATTTCCTATGCCATGCGAGGTGGATAGGTGTGAATAATACTTGTGGAAAGTCTTTCCTATGCCTTACAAGGTGTCTAGGTGTGAATAAGACTTGGAGCATGGTCTTGGACCATGGGATAGCCTTTCCTAAGCCATGTGAGGTGGCTAGGTGTGAATGGGGCTATGAAGGCAGTCTTTCCGATACCATGCGAGGTGGATAGGTGTGAATAAGACTGCGAGAAAAGAAGAAGTAACATCACAACACAGTTAGGAGCACTATGGCAGTAGTTGTGTACTACTAGACAATATGGGTAGCTATGTGCTACTAGATGATTGCAGCATAGTATTGATTCAAGCTACTGATATCATGGTAGTATTTGTTTGCTACTAGTTGATTGCAGAATAATCAGTGGACTACCAGAAGAAGACATCGTGAAATATGCCTCCCTAACTAAGAGGGAGTGTTGATGTTTGGTAGCCGCAGGAGGTAATTTCCCTCCTAGAAGACCTCTCTTAGATGAGAAGAATATTCTGGAAGCAAGAGAACCATTGAACAAATGTGAAAACACCCTAGAAGAGAAGTCGGCCCAAAAGAATAAAGAATAATGAAGTGACACCATCCCAGAGGAGAATTTGATCCAGTGTGGAGGTCAAGAAGACTATAAATACAAGGAACCTTGGCTCATTTGACACACTCACTCACACTCTCATCCACGGAAAAGGAAATTGCAAGTATGAGGATGGTGACGCAGCAACTACAACAACAAAAGGTTCTTATTGTTTAGTCTTTGTGGTAACTCTCTCTTGTGCACTAACCTTAGTAGAGGTGCGCTACTCTTGTGTGTTGATGATGTTGCAGCTGGGGTGGTATTTTTGTTTGTTGGGTTTTTCCCCCGTTTGGGGTTTTCCCAGGATAAATTCTTGTGTCTTATTGTGCTTATTGTTTCTACTCTTACTTTCAATACCTGATATAAATGCTAATGTGAAAGAATATATAAATGTGTTGGTAAACCTAATTTCTTTGTAAAAGTGAATAAAATCTAACAATGTATGCCCTTCTCCAACAAAAAGTATTTCTTCACCCCATCTTGCACAACTTTTTGGATAAATTTCCAAGGCCTTTCCAAAAAATAGGTGACAGGCATCCATTCACATAAAACTTGGTCATGGTGATTTCCCAGGTGGAAATTTACCAAACACTATTCAAATATAATAACATGGTGTACATTATATAACCAAGACATTCTATATGAATTCAAGTTTGAGTGCATCTCAATTTGAACTTTTAAATCACCTCTATAGACACCAAATTATTTGTGCTACCTCTAGAAGAATGAGTGAAAAACACTTACATCCAACCTTGCATTAGGTTTTGATAATTTATTTCCATTGCTCTTGATCTTTCTCCTCAAGTTGTCTTTCCAGATTCAACAACACTAAAAAATAAAAGATTTCTCCATTCTCTTGATGAACCCCGCCAATTTTATCTCCAACAATAGACCAGACACACTCTAATTTCCTTGAGAAATATTTGTTCTTTATTCTTGTAAATTGGAGTCAAAACTCTCTAAACAATCTTTAATTTGTTTCCCTTATTCTCCAACTTGTATCATGCTCCAATAAATCTTCCTCCTCTTCATCTAGGAGTTCCTCAACCTATAAAGGCTTCACAATTACATTTGGAACTTTGATTTACATCACTTTTTCTAGCCTCTTCTCCTTTTCTTTCACTAGTCTGTCCCCTTCCAAGCATGTTTCTATCTATGCCTCATGTTCCTCTACCTCAAGAACTATGTTGTATTCTAGAGATATTGTCTTCGACCTTCAAGGGAAGATGGTATGCCTCTGCAATAAATCAAGTTTTCACCATTCTAGGCTCAATGTACTAGATATCATATTAAAGGCCATTAATATATCTAGACACAACATTGTCACCCTCATCACTTTGTTTAGATATGATGGATAACCTATAAAATTCCGTAGTGTATTCCTTCCCACTCAATTCCTTTTGTCTTAGATTTTGCAACTTCTTGAAAAAATTTAAAGATTATTCTTGTACACAAATTTACCCTTCATATTGGTAACATCCTATCTCAAGCCCTAATTTTCTCTTTACTTGTTCTCTACCTATTTAATTTCAAATCATCCCACCATGAGGATGCATTCCCTTTTAGCTTAGTGCATAAAATCTTTACTCTCTTGTGAATTCAATTTGTTCAAATTTGAAGATATTCTCCATGCCCCCAATCCAACCAATATAGTCCTTTTGGTTTACATATTAAATCTGTATGTGCCCTTGTAAGCCTCTCATTTAGAGCTTAGGCTTCTTTAACTTATTCTTGTGGAACTTCTAGTTCTTGTTCATCATTATTCTCATCACAAATATCAATTGAAACTCCTCTTTTGGTCTACCTCCATGGAATCCATCCTAGAAAACATAGCCCTAAACATCTCAATAATCTCATATGTAATGTATCTTTGTTGTCTCAACCCCACACTTATATTCCTACTCCACTTTTGTGTGTCATGTTTTACTATTTTCTTATGTAATTTCCATTTTATCACAACTCTAACCAACAATT
>ML798496.1:195630-205768 GCA_009831015.1 Picea engelmannii | reverse complement strand
GATCCGTGGCTTAACACCCTATTGGTCCATGATCTCTATTTAAAGAGCATGGAGGGTCATTTGCCGATGATCGATTGTGAGAAACTCTCTTGTAAAATCTCTCTGTAATCTTTTTCTTTGCATTAATAAACTGCTCCAAGTGGTCGCGTTGGCTGGGGCTATGGATGTTTCCCCATAGGGGTTTTACCACGTGAAAACATCGGTGTGTTGATATTTGATCTGGTTATGTGAGTGGTTACTGAAGGTGTTCGTCCTCTGTTGGAATACCTGTGTTGTCGAACAAAGAAATGTGTAGTGATTTGGAAACCCGAACACAGTTGCACGACAATAGATCTTGTCTGTTTTAATTTGTTTATGTTTCTGTCTCCAAGGGTTCTACAAACAAGGGTTTTCCCTATGCTATAGCTCTCTGATTTACATGTGGGGTCCAACAGTACTACTCAGTCCAATATTTCAGGCACTAACTAAGGAGGATAGACTGTACCCTTATCCGTACTACCCGACTACTCAGGTACTAGAAAATATCTTCCCGACTGCTATTCTCGGTGGCACTATAGCAGTTAGGCTGCCGATCGGTTTATCTAAAGAGGGCTTTAGGTGATCTAGGTTGATCCGTGCACATGTGTTGTCTGATGTGCTACCACTCGAAGGGGTACCAATAGGGGTTACAAGGGTGGCCAATAGATGTGCACTTAAGTACCACTTGTATTTCCTGCGTGTATGAATCCCTCAACCGTAGGTTTATGCACATAATGACAGATCTCTATGGCTTAAAGATGTCAGAATACGTCTCTACCCTGGAAAAAAAATTAACCCACGCTTGTTGCCGAGGAAAGTGCTATGATAACACTTGTAATATACCAAATATAAAAAGTATGCAGAACAAAAATAAAATGCTAGAAATGGCAGAAAAACAACAGTATAACCAGAACAATCACCACAATAGCACTTAAATGATATAAGAATAACAACAGAAATAACACTTTGATTCTGAAAGCAATGTTCATGGGCCCCTTCGAGGGGGAAACCTCTAGTTGAGCATAGTTCTATTACAATAATATCCAATCTAGGGTTCTCATACCCTCGACTCCTATTTATACTAAATATGTCTATCAAAAGAAGCATCTAGAGGAAGATCCTTCTAGAAGAGTAAGCTTCTATTAGGTTTTCTTACATTCAACTTATTTTATTTTATTGCAAGGCCTTATTAATATTGACCTTTATTACATCTGAATATATTTTTCTACCTATGTGCAGGTTAGGACCCTAACAACACCTCTATACTCCAAGCATGCCACTCACCTTTGGTTGGTTTTGGAATTTTGTCCAACCCTTTGGAGTCAACCCTCCATTCGGTTGACCTTGTGAAGGATTAAGGGCTTCTAAGTAATAAGGACTCTACCTTATTGTGTGCCCCTTAGAATATTCATGAGTGATTGTCTCAGTCTTCCCTGATGACATCGTGGACCTCTCGAACTAGGTAATTTTTAACCTACCATTGGCCACAATGAGAATGCTAGTAGGCTGTGATAGGGACGATGCCACACCTCTCCCTCAATGTCTGGTATTTGTGCATGGCCCCTCTACTCCTTATGTGATTCAGATTAGAAAGCATCATCAAGCCTGCATCCACTGACAATTTTTTTTTAATAATCCATATAGATAATCATAATAATATCAGTTATATGTCAGTAGTGAGAAAAATGAAATACTCAATCAAAATACAATCCACTCCCTCACTCAATCCGTAGTCCAAGGAAGCCCATTGATTCCCTCAACATCCATAACCTGTCATGTGTCCCGCACTCTCAGGAAAACTCGTCAATAACATATGCCAATACATATACATCAATTAAAAACAATTCACAACACATCATCATCATCATCATGTATAATCCATAATCAAAATGAAACCACAATTTACCATAACTAGATCACTTTCATGCAAGTGTCCTCAAAGAATAAGTCAATGAAAGTGTGCTCATTAGAGTGGGATGTTACATTGAGTCTTGTGGTCATGACCATGTGTCAAGGTCCTAGGGTTAGTTTCCCATGATAATATTTTGGGTTTTTCCACTTATGAGTGAAGTTTGGGTTTGATTGGGCCATGTTTAAAGGAATTAGAACATCATTCCAAGTCATAGTTGAAGTGGTTTGTCTTGTCCAAGGTCAAGTTAGTTGTGTCACATTTCTATCCTAGAGTCCGTTGTCATCATTTGAAGAGGGTGAGTATTAATTTGTTACTATATGTCTTAATAAACTCATGGGATCATTTTATCACATGTACTAAAGGTTTCATATGTTTCCCAATCTAGCTTGTACCTTTTAAGGACATGTAATCAGTTAGTTCAAATTCGCTACAAAACATCTTAGCTTTTCGCAGGGACTAATTTTTGTGTCAAATCACTTTAGGGATCTCCATAATGGTCAGGAAATCATGAGAGTGATGTCATCGAATTCATTACAGTCCCTGTAAATCGGGTTTTTATGGTCATGTGTTATTTCCTCTTTAAAATTATCAAAATTATGATTTGCTGCGAAATTTCCTATAGATGATTGTTTTTGTAGTCAACTTCAAGATCATATTTTGAGCAGATGGTGATTGATATCAACGAAATGAAAGAGTTTTTTCTCCATAACGGGTTCATATACAAAACCCTCTCTCATGTTTTTCACAAGTGTCATGGTTTGGGATATTCCAAGGCATATTTACAACCCAGTTTTATATTTTTTCACCAAATTTAAATAGTTAAAAACGAAACCCTAAAAAATAGGAGTTAGTTTGTAACTCCTTGAATGTGAAACCCTAAATATTTAGATATTATTGAGATATATTGTAATTTAATGTTATATATTATCATGAAAATGATTGTAAAGGGGGTTTGAGAGTGGAGGAGAAACACTAATGGTGCATGTAATATTTTTCTGAAATGAATAAAAGGGGCCAAGATCAGAAGTACTTGAGCAAATTGAAACTAAATATTCTTGTGTCAATATTTTCCTGTCTGTAATTTCTCTCTGTGACTGTTTATATATCTTAATATTTAATTTTATGTGTTATCTTCAGTGTTTGAAGGAAGGAAAATGAGATAGAATTCATCTCCATGCACTAATATTATCACATTCAAACATTTTCACCAATTTCCTCTAAAATCATACCAGAATTCATCTCTGATGCTCTGGCTTTATGGTATTTTTTCTATATTCCACTACCATACTACAATTATCCAAGCGAATAAGGAAATATATCCTACCTTGCCTCTGTATTTTTGTTGCTCTCACACCAGCATCTTGGAAACTTCTTGATTAATTTTCATCTCTTTAACTCCATGCCCAATGGTCTTTTCTTCAGCCCTACCAACCATTTCATAAACATTTTGTCTACATAAAATCTATCCACTCTACTAATTGAAGAACTAGTAGGAGACATCCCTATCTGGATTGGAAGGAGGCTAGCTTCCAATATGAAAGTATGTTTGTGGTTACCTCTGAAATTTTCTTCTATAGCCAAGGAAATTTACAGAGTGATAACAAAAGGAAAATAAGGAAGTGACATGTGGCACCTAATTGGCATTTGATTGGGCAAGGTACAATCCATATACATATTGACAAGTAGTTCAACCACATGATGACAAGTGGTTCCATCAAGTGTTGACAAGTGGTATTGGAAAGAGCCAATGAGAGATCGCCATGTGGTGCCCTCCCATTGGCCTGTAATGGCTAGTGTTATATAAAATATATGGAGTCAATGGGGTTCGACCCCGTGACCTCTATAGACAAAAACGGTATTTAAATATATCGATTTTCCAACATACCACACCATGTTCCTTGTTAACTATATGGCATACAAATTAATTAAAGTGGTGTAAAGTTTTAAATAGGTGGCTAAAGGGCCGAGGGCCTAAGACCTCAACCCTTATCCTTGGTAGATTACCACACCACATAAGGATTCCATTAAGGCATGGGGATCAACACATATATGTTCCAACAGATTCATGTGGAGATTGATTTTATATAATATATATATTATATACTATAATAACCATTCTAATATATGTGTGGGTTTGTTAAGTATATACTATGTATAGTATATATAAAAAAGAGGTTGCAGTCTGTGGGAATGGAACCCATGACCCAACAAGCATGCAACAACTTAAAAAATTTACGTTGACCAACTATCCTTTATTATTAGTTGGTTATAACTATAATTTTAATAATAGTTAAGGCATGCCTAGAATTTCGGATTTAGTTATAGAGCCAATTAATCTATATTTAAAAGCATGCCAGAAATATAGGGATTGGTTAGGGGTTCCATGCCTATTTAATGGAACACACCCCAAGGAAGAAAAACACCATTTTATGCATATATTTTAGTCTCATAAAGCATTCCAAGAGTACGAAGGGTATGGTGCTACACCGTAAAGCATGTCGGGTCTCACCTTGATGGAATTTCAAGTATTTTATATCATTTTTGTGTGATTTTTTTCCAGGAACTCAACGATGCACTATGTTTCTTCATTTGAGCAACATGTAGAAAGGTCATTGTAAAACACAAACATTTGAGAATTAGTAAAATAAGTCTATATTAGAAGTGGACTCAGAGAGGTAGCCCAAATTGGGTGAACTCTATTTTTTCCAACTTGTGTATGTGATTATATTATTGTTGTTCATTTCAAGTTCAATTATTTGAAATTCGTTATTCATTAAAGTAGAATTGGCTAGATAAGTATTTCACATGTAATTTCAAAACTGCCAAACGATCATTTTATTTCGAAGATCAAGTAGATGTTTATGTGTATTTTAAATTATCAACATCTAAGGATTTTTCAAACCACATTTTTTTATTCATCATAGAAATAGTTCACTTCCTTTGCATGAATATGATTGCAAGAATAAATTTAAGGTGATTATTGATAACCCATTAATGGAGATGAGTGTTGATATGAATTATGGAAATATAATCCTTGACTTGTATCATGGAATTGTTCCTGATTGTAGTATTGCACTTGGTAAAAATAATAAGGTATGGGATCTGGGAGAAGATTCAGAACTTGAGTTGGATTTGAATTAGGTTCACTTCATGAGGAGTATGGTTACCCTCCTAGGAGACCATGGGATATGAAATGTGCAAAGAAGGAGACATATGAGGATTGAGTTGGGAAAGAGATCATACTGAGAAGCATCATCATTCCTTGTTACATAAGGAATTGGAAGGTAACTTCGGTATGAAAAATAATGATGTCAATTGAGGATCATTTCTTTGTTGGTATTCATTATGAGTGTCTTCATTTTTCATGAGGTTTGGTCTTGAGTTTTGGAGTTGGCCAAAAAGTGTGAAATTCCATACCTTAACTGAGTTGATGAATAGAGTTGCATGTTTTCCATATGTAGTTGGAGATGTATTACCTTCATGGGATGTGTTGATCCTTAGAAATTATCTTGGTTTTGTATCCATGCTTGGGATTCTAAACAAGAATTGATAGAGATTATTGGGAGTCATAAGAGTGACCTTTGGAGTGATGAGGATCAAAATTGTAGACTTAAAGGTGTGGTTCTTTTTCTTATCAGCCACTATGTGATTCCATTGCTTCATCTACGGGTAGATTGGAAGAAGATTTTAAGTGAGAATTGGAGTATTGAATGAATGATCACTCTTGGGGATTCCAATTGGAAAAGAATGAATCAAAATATTAGTTTGGATATTTTTTATTGGTTGCAGGTCAGCCAATTTACGTCGTGGTTTTCTCTCATTCAAAGGATTTGGCACATTATTGTTTTTCAAGGTAGTGAGGATTTTCAGTTGGTGATTACTTGGAGTTTTTTTCCAAGCATTTCTGAGTTGTTTTTGCACAACACAATACTTTTCACACATGCTCATACTTTGGAAATTTGTTGGTGTTGTTGTTGTCCTTGGTATAGAGCACTAAAATCATATTATACCTTAGTGATTTTGGTTTTGGACAAAAATTATTATTGTTTACTTGGAACCTTCCTAATTCAGAAATTTCATCTTATGAAGGTTTGTGATGTAAGATTTGATAGTTTACCCTCAAAGTGGGTTCAGAACAACGATTTTTCTCATGTTATGACTCATCTTTTAGAGACTCTTGGAGTTGTAACTGTGAGTATTAGCATTGTTGTCCACTTTCCAATCACCCTACACATGAATTTATCTCTTGGCCTGCAACTGTGTTGTTTGGTCTTTTCAAATCAGCTATGGAGTATTTGGTGGTTGGATTTGGTTGATAGAAATGTGTTGGTCATAGGAGATGACTCTATAACTACATCCATACTCATCTCTCCTATGATTTTAAGTAGGATTTCAGAATGATTATTGCTGCCATTAGATGTTAACTTTGGGTATGGCGATACTCTTTCGTGAGAAGATTGATTTCGAGATTTGGCATGATTTAAGGAAGATGGTTATGGGATTTTTTCTGAACATAGCTCTTTTATTTATTTCTTCAACACTAGTGAGTGAAAAACATTGCATATACTTTATGAGGATAGTGTTCATATTTTCATATTATGTGTTATTGATTGCAGTGGTTCGGTTGTGTTGGTGTGTTCAAAACTTTTCTTTCAACACTTGTAGATTAAATGTCAATGATATGAATACAGATGATGACATTAGAGTCATTCCTCGGTTGGCATATTTCAAAATTGTGACAATAATTGTTCCACTTATTTTTTTGGAGAGTTTTGTTTTTGGGTTGAGAAGATGATTCTTCTAGTTTCCCATGATCATGTTTGATACAGGGATGTCATTCATGAAATTTACTAGAATTCCTCAGTAGTTATTGTCTCATGGTATGGGTTTCAGCCCTTTCATGTACTTAAACATGGGGTTCCAGGAGAGGAGGATGTAGACTGGGAATGGTGGTCAAATGGTTATGATCGAAGTGGCACAACTTCAACATGGTGGTTTCTTTCTAAGATTATTTTGGGACCTTGGGATTTCATGGGTTGACAGTTTGGAAGATGGTACAGATGGGAGATCCAACTATTATTTGCAAGAGCTTATCCATATGAAGCATGGGATTTGGCTCCTAGGTGGTAGATTCTATGAGGAGTGGACGAAGTATATACAACATCTTCTTGCTATGTTGAACAATGGTCTTATGGACACCTCTTGTGTTTGTACATTGCAGGACGATATTGTGGGTGATAGGTTCTCCACATCTTTCATATTGGTTTGGGACCCGAGGATCACTCTCAGTTTCAATTTCGTTTAGCTTGTTCATCATAGGGTTGTGATGTTATTGCTTGAGGACAAGCAATATTTTGGAAGGGAGGATTGTAATGTCCCCATTTTTTTATTCCCTTACTCCACAGTTGTAGATGACCTCATGAGTTTATGTTATCCTGACTAGAGAGCTAATGTGAGGTTAACAGTGAGCTCAGGAAGTTTGGAGTATTTATATTATGATTTCATAGGTTCGCTTGTCATATTTCATCATTGGGATTATTCCTGTGCAATCAGATTTCAATTTTGTTGCATTTCAGCCATTCCTGTAATTTGGGGCTATTAATGGGAATTACTTAATGGATTGCACTAAGTTTTTCATTTTAATAATTTATCTAAGAGGGGTAACTTGGTGTAATATATCATTGGAACTGGGATGAGGATATCTAAATGGTGGAGAGGATTAAAAGTGACTTTCAGTGCCCCAAAATGCTTTAAATCCAAATAAATCACTTTTTGGAGTAAAAGGGCTAATAACTTGATAAAGTGATTTTACTAAAGTTAAATTAAAACGTCACTTAAGTGAAAAATGGTAAAAGGGTTGGAAATAAGGGTGAGAAAGGAAATAAAAGAGGAATGAGGGTACCCTCTCTCATTATTCACTTGTTATTTCTAAAAAATAATTGAGAGAGATCTTGTGGATTTGGCTCTTGGGATGAAAAAACCTAGAGAGTTTTGGAGATTGGTTTTGGTGGTGAGACTATCCACCCTAGCTGGTCATTGGGAATAGATCAATCAAATTTCTTCATTTTTCTTCATTGCAGCTGAGTTTATTTTCCTATAGTTGAGATTTCATTGTTAGTGGTTGAGTTCTTCATTGTGGTTGAGTGGTTGGGATGCATTTCTTGAGCTTTGGGGTCGATTTTCTTGGGGTGAGATGCCATTTTCAGAGAAAGAATCATTCCTCTGTTGAGAGTTCAAGGTGTGGACCATTAAAGAGGGATTTCGTTGTGGAGACTAAAATTTCTTACTTTTGGGAAGTGTTATATTCAATGTGGGATTAACTTCCCTTATTTCCTTGGTTGAGTTTGTCATTGGGAGACTGTATCTCATCATTGGGCCAAGTTATTCCAAATCTTGGTTGACTATTTTGGGGGAAGGACGCTTATTATTGGGGATGCATTGAGTGTTTTGTGGGGCAAGATAAACTATAATTTACATCACATATTTCTCATTGTATTTGCAATCAAATAAGGAACTATTAGTTTGAGTGTATAAAAAAAAAACCTAGTGAGTTATTATTGGTACTATTGTTTAGTTATATGTTGGTAATAAATCAATAAATCTATGTTATGTTTTCATCATTATATTCATTGTTCCTTGAGGATATTTTATGCTTGATGTTGCATACATTTTTTTTGTATTAAAGGGACTTTTTGGTACATTTGAACCATTTATAATCCACATATAATACTTCATAAAAAAAAATTTTAAATGCACAACATTATAGTGGGAGTTTTGACAATGAAAACACCTACAACCTAAGTGTTTGACGAAATTCAACACTCATAAAACTCGTATATTACTACAGTAGTAAGAAGGAATTGTGCAAACAATGTCTAGGAAATTAGAATGCCACTCACCCAATGTTTGATATATGATTTTGAAAATTGTATGAAAACTGCTACGCACTATCTTCTTTCAAATGAAATTGGTCACACTAGATTTGGACTATCACTAAAGAGATGCGATGATTTTACCCAAAAAACATGTTTGAGACTAGTGATAGGACTAGTCAAAAACCCTATCTTCCACAGGGTGTATCTCCAAAACTATAATGAAACATAAGTTTAAATTTTTACCGTTGATACCTTGATATGTCTTCTACATAAAATTCAAGTTTTTTCTATTTTAATCATCCCATAAAAACATTTATAGTTAAAATAATAAGATAACTTGATTGGAGAAGAAAAACCCTAGGATCAATGTGTTGATACCAAATGTTATGATCCAATGCCTTAAAAATGATAAAAAGTCAATGAATTACATTCCACTTCAAGGGGGAACCCTCTGTTTACAATATGTCCAATTTAGAATACAATATGAAATGTCATAACATGATCCTAAGACTAGGTCTCCTTGATATATATATATATACAGAGAGAGAGAGTTATGATGAAGTGGTGCAATGAAGGGCTCTAGTTGACCTACACATATAACACTAGAAATGTAGTAATTCAATACCTAGGGATTAATAAGGGGTTTTATACATAACATGGGGATTTTTCTAGGGTTTAAAAATAACTCTTTAGCTATATTCTCTTGATACATTCAATAACATTGAATCTGAAAGACACAACTATATTGTATGTTTTCCTTCCTATCCAACTTTGTCTAGTTTTCCGCCAACATACTCATAGGTGCAGTACCAGGGTCCACAAAAACCTATTGTTCTTTGTCTACAAGAAGGAATTCCATCTCGAGCTTCCATATCTCAAATATTTTACCATTAAACTTCTCAATATCAATTATAGAACTACTCACCATTATCTCTCAACACAAGAATCACCACCATAGAGTTCCCACTAAAACCAAGTTTATCACGAACCTAAGATAAAATTGCTCTATCAGAACTCGAGCCAAACCCTTAGCAACAAAGGATTCCCCTTAAAGTTAATAATATTTCTCTAATACAAAATGTAAGTTTTAAACCTTTTAAATGAAACAATGCATACCTATTCTTAAGAAAAATATAAAGAACAACAATGGCATATACATAGTACACAAAGATTTACCCTAGAAACCCTTGTCTGGGAAAACCAACAAAACTTACAGTTGCACCTCTATATTCATCATTGTATTAAATTGACTATACATAATGCAATATTTGGGTATTCTATAACATCCAAAAACCTGATTTGTCAACCCAAATTAGATTACAACCTTAATCCC
>ML798496.1:171397-187700 GCA_009831015.1 Picea engelmannii | reverse complement strand
CTTCTTCCTCTAAGTACTACTTATTTATATCCTTGGCTCACTAGCCATTACAATACATTACAAAAACCCTAACCCTAACCCTAACCCTAGTTTTTTCCATGTTCTTATTTTCCTCTTCTTCCTGCGCAATGACCTCTGCTTCCCGCTCTTGGAGCAGTTCCATTTGAGCTTTTCGCTCCTTCTTTTGTGTCTACACAACTATGAGTTATGCTTGCAACTTCTTCATATCATGTACTCCTTTGAGGTGCTCAGTGATCTACATCATCTCCTGCCTCTGCTTGAGGTCCTAGATAGTTGCGCTTATCTTCTCCTCTTCTTGGTCCCACTGCTAGACCTATTGATCCTCCTCCAGCTTTGTCCATAGTTGTGTTTCTTTATCAAACAAGTCGAAAATTGTGCAAACTTGTCACTCCATCTCCTCCATCTACCCTGATGCTTCCTACTTCCTTTGCTCCTTCACCTCTAGGGAGTGGTAGGTATGAGTTGTTCTCATAGGTGCTCGATCTCCTTCCTGTATTGATCAATTGTCTGCTCAATCTGTTCAATATTTTGCATCGTCGTGAGCTTTGTTGTCTGCGCACTCTTTGGAATTTTTTCATAGGCTAAATCAAATCCCTTATCGAGCCTATCCACTTGATATTTCTTTTCCTTGGTCTCGAGCTTGACCTACTTGAGCACCAATTCCAATGCTTCTCTGTCGTCCTTCTTCTGCTGCAGTTATGTTGCGTCTGTGTGTGTGTGTGACTGTAACTCTTGTGTGACGTTGACTTGTAGTTTATACAATGCCTTGGTTGGTATCCACGTCATTACCAACTATATTTGGGCCAGATATTTCAAGGGTGCCTAACCCACAATTTCATCCATGCACATCATGTTGGGTGTAATGTGAAACGTCGATCTCGGTTGTGTTGTCGTCAGGATCCTATCATGCTCACTCGATACATCCTTGGCTCTTGTCTATAATGTTTTGGGGACTTATTGTATTCCTCTGTCGCCCCTCTATGTTTCTTTTATTTTCTTGATGAGTTTCCTCATGTCTACCAAATCATCCTGAATCATGTCTCTTTGGCATTGGGCTTCGTCAAAATCCTTTTTTGTTTGATCGTGGACCATTTGGGCCACGAGGTCTATGTCGTCCTCTGTGATCGTATATTTTTGTGGGGATTTGTGCACGTTAGTTTTCTTGCACACACCCCCAATTTGTTTGATTGGCCTCTTGGTCTGTCCTTTCTCCTACTGAGTAGCACTTGATTTGGTACCCTATACTATCTCAGTCTCTTTTTCCTGTTCCTGCGACGCTTGGGTTTTTTTCTTCTTCCCCACTTGGGTACCTTTCTTGGATGCACCCTCTTTATTTTATTGTGTCATGTTCTTACCAAGATTCGGCTTCTTGGGTGTCATTTTTTCTCCTGCAGGTGTTCGTTTGGGCCCTGCATTAGTCTCCTTATCTGCGGACATCTCTTGATTCAAGTCTGGAACCCTCCAGTCATCGTGTCAATACTTGATGGCCATTTCTACATCCTCTTCCTTGGGGAAGTACCACAGTTGTAGCCATTCATTCTCGGGATCCTTCCATGCTTGGATCCATAGTACATGCCTGGTCACTTTAAAGTTGGCTATGCCCTGATATTGTGCGACCACTTTTGGTGTAATCCACCAAGTGTTGGAAATGCTTTCTTGCAGGTCGTTGTAATACCCTGCAAACATGCCTGCATTCACACTTTTTTTTTAGGGTATGAAGTGCTCCCCAATGATAGGTGTTGCATTACACAACAACGATTGGATCTATAGGAAAATTATGTATACTTAGGCTCCCTCCATCCAACCAAGGTGATCAGGACAAGTAACCAAGAATAGTGAAATTGTGTCACAAGGTCTTGGGCATCCTTTCAGTCCTCCAGGAATATATTTAACAAGTTCAGGGCCCAGCTGAGTATAGTGCCCTCCACACATTTTGTTGCAGCTACAATGACCCTGGAAGGGATTTCCTTCTTACAACACTTCCTGAGTAACTTCAACGCCATGATTTTTGTGTCCATCCTTGTTGTTGCATCACTAATGCACTTAATTATGATTATGCGTGACCCTCTTTCTGTACCATATTTCTTCTTCATTTCCTTATCCAGTGCCTTCTCCTTCATTTTTTCATCGAGGAACTACATGGGTGTCTCCCCCCGAGGTGGCAGTTGTTGGCACAGGGGTAGAACCAGGGTTCAACGCTACAACAGTGCACCAACAAAACCCTAACTATCATCCCTTTCGGCAACACCTGCAAAGCAGATGAAGTCTCACTCAAGGTAGAGGAAACAGTGGTTGCAAGACTTAGATGTATGAAACCTTAGCTGGGACAAAGATCTTTGACTATATAGCTTACTAGAGCACTTAGCACCATTAGTTCCTCAAGATACATTCAATAACCACTTCTCTTATAAGACAGAGCTTCGCAGCATTCACACTAATCTATAGTATTCAAGCACTTAATAACAGTAAGCTAGATCAAACCTAGTATATTATCACTAAGCATCTTCATACAAATCAGATCTAACATTCATACACATCTAGGAGCACAACGTATAAGCAAATATTCCTACAAATATCAAAGCACTTAGCAGAAGAAGTAAACACATTCAATCAAATCACAAAGCATCAAACACAGATTTACGTGGTTCACCCCCACCTTGGGGATACATCCACCAACTCTTATTATTTATTATCTCGGTAAAGTAGTTAGAGCATAGAGCCTCAACAACCCTTACTCTGCATAGGACAGAATATCTGCGCAGCTTGCTAGATCCTTCTTCCTTTCACTTCAGCACAAATCCTTTCACAACCTCCTACAACAACTTGCACTGAGATATGAAAGTCTCTTACAATCATGCACAAAGAATTTACAATCAACATTTGATCACACAGATCTAATTACTAGAACTAAGCCATCGACTCTCTTCTACCTTTCCTAGACATCTATTTATACATACAAAAGTGGGCCTAAGCATGGGTAAAACCATGGGTTGATATTCCTTTCCCATTACATTAACCCAAACCTTAAAAAGGGGCCCAAAAGTGGACCGAGATCCCGTGATATTTTCTTCGTCTTGCGCACTTCCTTCGATGGGGCGTCAAAGTCCCAAAAATGGTCAAATATGACCAAGTATCTCTCATAACTTGTTCAAGGGCCAACAGGCCCCCAACACTCACCTATGACTCGTCCCGAGTCACTCAGGTCTGATAAATTCTACTTCAAACGCCTCGAGCTTGGCTCGAGCTACTTCGACCTCCTGCATTGCAACTACTTCTTGCTCGGTGAAATCCTGGATGAGTGTGGCATTCACCGGCCCTTCTAGGCATTATTGTGTTGAATTTACAACCTGTTCCAGATCTGTTCCTTGGTTCTCGATCTCTATAAATAGTTGACATGCCTTATCTTGTGAAGGTTGAAGTTGTTGAGTTACTTCCATTACCTTTCTTTGGATTATATAGATCTGTTGTTGTGCTATATGCTGGTCAGAAGACCATTTCATTTTCTCTATGGGTGATAAGGCCTTCAGCTGCGCCTATAGTTTTTCAGCTTCATGCTTCGCCTCCTGGAGCTGCGACTCCAATTTGTGAAATTCAAGATTCTTAGTTAGGTTCTCATGTATCTGCGCACTTCTTCTACTTAACTATATGCATTCCTCAATGAGTGCTTTAATACTTTCTATTGTTCTTCGGGCAGTTATTTCTCGTTGGTCGTGTTCTTATTGTAGGGTACTTGGTATAGTCTGAAGCTCTAATTCTACGACTCTTTGTTGAAGTTGTTGAATAACTTCAACAAGCTTCATCACTTGGTGTTCTAAGGGTTCTTCTGCTTTCTGCTCTAAGCTGGTCACAGAGTGAAATGCTCTATTGACTGCTTCTTCGATCTCGATATGCTTCGCAAGCAGTTGCTCCTTTTCCTTTTGGATCTTTGCCCTGTCTTCTTCCAATTTTGCTTGGATAGTGTCCCTCTCTTATTGTGTAGCTCAGCGCTACTCAATGATTTCCTCATGTGCTTACTTTAAGGCCTGGGTGGCAAGCGTGGTTTCTTCCTATGTCTTCTGAAGGCGTGGTTCAACTGTGGCATCAATCTTGCGTAGTTGAACTGGTTCATATACCTCTTCTATTGTTCCTTTTGGTAGGGGCGCAGTGGAGACTACATGGCTAGACCGAATTTCCTGCTGCACTCCTTGGAGCTCGCTCTGAATTCTATTGTACATTGCCTCTTTCTTGGCTTCCTACTTTTCTATTATTTCTTCTATAGCTTTGTTCATAGTGGCGAGGAGGAAACTGAAGTCATCTGGGGTGAGCATGGTCTTCATATTGGTTACAGGGGTTCTAGGTTTCTTCCAGGAGGAAGATTTCAGAGGTGAAACCTTCCTTTTCTTCGACAAGTCCTCTTCATCTTATAGCCTCTATTCGACTTCTTCGCCATTAACTTCTTGCTCGGGTGAAATGGATGCGGTCCTTACAGATATGTTATCTATATCCTATATTTCCTCATCCTTCTTCGTCTTCGTTGTTTTCTTCATCTTACAAGGCCCAGGTGTATCCTGTGTAGCTTCTGGGCTGTCGATGTCGGACAATTCTGCGGGGTCTATTGAAACAAGGAGTTTTGTCGACCATTCCTTGGTGATTTCCTCCAGGTATTCTTCTTTCATATTATAATAAGACTGTAACTTCTCTTTGTTCTCATCAGTGTGTGCTGTTATGTAAATGAAGTGACGCTCTGCACTGAAGTTCATTAAGGGCATGAACCTGAAGAGGGTATTCGGGGTTATCCGAGGCTCGGACTGGATGGTGTGCTTCAACTGATTGTAGTAGGCATGGAATACAACATTGGATTGCCATTTTTTGCTCATATTGTTAGAGTACCATAAGGTACTGAACTTCATGGCTACGGGCTCAAAAGGGTCAAGGTATGGGAAGGTTGCATCTTTCGGTAGCTCCCATGCAACGAAGGCTATAAGTAACAAGAACCAGCTAAAATGGAATTCATGCCCCTGATCATGGGCTTCTCTACAGTCAATCTCTAGTTGATTCACTAGGTACTTCGCCCAGTTCATGTGTAGTCCCTTTGCGCACTTTCCTGTGAGGTCAACTACAAAGTCGGATACTTGTGTGGGTCAATTTTTGTGAACGAGCTTCCCTGCAATCAACTGACATGCAAGGAAAACTGAGCCACTCTAAATAGAGGCTACCTTGTAGCCTCGTGCTCATTTCTTAACAACGTCATAAGCTTCTTTGATCTTCTGAGAAAGAGCGCGGTTTGCGGTCTTTCCAGGATAGTAGTCATGGGGATCAGGGCCCTGCATGCTAAGACCTATGATCCTATTGATCAATGCTGGATCAACTGTGATGTGGTGGTTCAAACATAGGTATTCTCCATGGTATCTCATGAGGAGTATCTTAGCATAGGCATTGACTTCTTGGTGACGTCCGAAATGTGGTATCTTCATGACGTTCGGCAGAGTGGACTGTGCAAGGTTCATACTCCATTGCTAAGGGATGATATTCAAGTTCTTTCTCTTGGTTCTGGTTAGGTACTTGTATGGGGCATGTGTTCTATAGAATTTATGATCCCCCAGGTTGAAGTCACTAAACTTCAATGCTACAATCTTTTCTTGATCTATGTGGACTATGCGTACCCCTTTCGGCTGGTACGCAGTGACTAGAGTGTACTCGAATCTCTAGGCTCGTTGTCTCTATTGATCACACTGCTTAGAGGTGGTATGTAAGTAGATAGGATGGATGGAGCCAACCTTGCATTGGCCATATCATATTTATGTTTGGTTATGTGTTCTGCGCTAGCTCGGGATTTTCCTGCTCGAGTAGTCGATGGGGAGGCTTTCACTCCTCTTGTCGAGGATGCCTGTAAACCTGTAGACAACCCTTGTTCTGAAATGACTCTTTCATTTCTGAGGCTAGCAAGTACCTCTCTTGTAGATTCTTTAGCTGTGCTAAATTCATCGGACATACGCGCTCGGAGAGAAAAATTAGTTGGGGTTCATAGTGATCTCAGATACTGTACTAGGATGACCAACCAAATCGCAATGACCACTGTATACAACTACTATTCGGTGGGCTTCTAATTCTCAGTTGGAAAAAGTGTTCTTCTTGCATGGTGCGATGAACTAAATAATAATTTCGGAAATGGTTTGCTTGCAATGGGCATGAAGCTTCCATTAACATTGATTTGTTCATTATGGTGCGGTCCAACGGTCTAGTAATGATCCTTTAATTCTTTTCTGTCCATTCGGGGAGGAATTCGAATGGGTATATCGTTCCAATGGCTATATCACTTCTTCACGGAGAAGTGCCATAGGTCGTTGTTTTGATATCTCGGCGAAGCTCCCATTCTGCAAGGTTTCTTTATGCGATGTTCTATATGGAATCTCCTGCAACTTTTCAATCTTTTCCTTCTTCTTACTTAACTTTCTAGCTTTCTTTCTAGTGAGCTTCGCTTCAGTAGTTCTTTTCCTGTTATGGCTCTTATTTTCCTTGGATATAGTTACTTCGCGTTGCTGAGGTTCTTTCTTAGGGTTCATGTATAACATCTCTTCTTTATCTAAGATAGAAACTTCAGTCTTCCATGAGTCCTCTGGTGTTCTGATAACTTTGACATCTGGGTTCCTAGTGTGATATAGCTTTGATTTGTTCTCCTATTCTTCAATCAACTACGTGATCTTTCTGGTCATGAAGTCTTTTAACTCTTTTCTCTGTTGTTCTAAAAAAATTTCTTCTTCATTCTTTCTAGCTTGATCTCTTTCAATCCAAGGATTTCCAAGTAACATAGTAAACGAGGCGTTGTCCTCAATAAATTTGATAATCTCAGAATCTTCTTCTGTTGAAGTTCCATTAGCATTCATAGATATCTGATTGAGCCTTCCACATAGGTTCACTAGTTTCCCTATGAATAACCCTATTCCACTTAGTGAAGGGGTCATAACATGCCTCCCTATAGCTTCCCAAGTTCTTTATGTCATAACATTCACCTCTGTTTCCTCATCTAGAACATAGTCAATGTCAAAGTCTCATATTCTTACCTCGATGCATTCTTTCTTGTTAAAAACCTCTGATAATATAAGATGTCGGTGATCATTCGAGGTGTCTTGTATCTGGAGTAACATCTTATCTGATTCCCTCTGGGGTTCTGTTATTTATGGATCTACCTTAGGATTTTCTTCTTTTAGATTCATGCCCTCCATTTTAGCAATCATTCTAGGGAAATCTAATACTTCATGGTCCAATTCTTTGCAACAGAGACAACTAGGTTTTCCACCAAGGCATTCCTTATCAATATGTCTCGGGCTTCTGCAACTATAACAAAGGGTTAATCCTCTCTTTCTTTTAAGTGATCCCCAACCTCTTTTGTACTACGCACTAGGGTTATGGTAGCTAGCCTGCAAAAATTTCTTTCGAGGATCCTGCATCTGCTTGTTAGTCCAAACATTCTTTCTATGCATAGGTATAACATATCTATCAGATCTATTCATATCAAACTTTTTTTCATCTATCAGAGCCCTAGTTTCCAAGATAGGACAAAATCTATCAAACATACCTAGATCCATACTCTAGAAAAAAAAATTCACTTATTTTACTTTTGCAGAGCACAAAGCTTCCAGATCTAAAATTTTTTGACTATTCTTACCTTTGTCAGAGCACAAAGCTTACAAATATTACCCCTTTTCTGCATATCTGACCTTGCTTTCTTGGTACAAATCTTCACAGGTTAAGTAGAACACTTCACATATACATACACATCATATCTAACATTCATACACATCTTGGAGCACAAAGAATAAGTAGACATTCATACAGATTTATCAACAAAGCTTTCCCGATTTCTAGATTGAATCTTTGCACAAATATTTTCTTTCTCGGTTCCCAGCAATCACAGTTCCAATCCCGACAACAGAACCATTTGTTGGCACAGGGTCAGACCCAAGGTTCAACACTACAACATCTCACCAACAAAACCCTAAATACCGGCCCTTTCAGAAACACCTGTGAAGCAGATGAAGTCTCACCTGAGGTAGAGGTAGGGGTGGTTGCAAGACTCAGGTGTCTGCAACCTTAGCTGGGACACAGATCTGTAACTATACAACTTACTAGAGCACTTAGCACCATTAGTTCCTCAGGATACATTCAATAACCACTTCGCTATAAGACAGAGCTTCATAGCATTCACACTAATCTATAGTATTCAAGAACTTAGCAACAATAAGCTAGATAAAACCCAGTATATTAGCACTAAGCATCTTCATACACATCATATCTAACATTCATACACATCTAGGAGAACAAAGAATAAGTAGATCTTCCTACAAATATCAAAGCACATAGCAGAAGAAGAAATAAACACATTGAATCAAAGCACAAAGAATCACACGTAGATTTAGGTGGTTCAACCCCACCTTGGGGCTACGTCCACCAACTCTTCTTCTTTATTATCTTGGTCAAGAAGTTACAACACAAAGCCTCAACAACCCTTACTTCGCACAGGACAGAATATTTGTGCAGCTCGCTAGATCCCTCTTCCTTGTGCTTCATCACAAAGCCTTTCACAACCTCCTACAACAACTTGCATTGAGCTCTTCAAGTCTCTTACAATCATGCACAAAGCATTTACAATCAACATTCGATCACACGGATCTAATTACTAGCACTAAGCCATCGACTCTCTTCTACCTTAACTAGACATCTATTTATACATAAAAAAGTGGGCCTAAGCGTGGGTAAACCTACGGGCCGACATCCCTTTCCCATTACATTAACACAAACCTTAAAAAGGGGCCCAAAAGAGGACCCAAATCCCTTTATATCTGCTTCATCTTGCGTGCTTCCTTTGATAGGGCGTTGAAGTCCCAAAAATGGTCAAATATGACCAAGTATCTCCCACAACTTGGTCAAGGGCCAACATCAGCCCTATAATATATGTAATGAGATCTACCTCTATCGAGACGGGCTCTTCCACACATAGGTATCCTCCATGGGTAACTTCCATCAACTGCTTGACGCAGTTGGTTACGTCTCGACCCCTTCCAAAGTGTGAGATCTCCAACAGGCCTAGAATCTCAGTTTTGGCCAGTCTGGTTTCCCACTGTTTTGGTTGGTTAATTGGTTCACCGAAGTGTCTTATACCCACAGTATCCAGGTAAAATTTCTTGGAAAACTCTGAAAACCTTTTTGTGTCAGTCACATCGTGATATACATACTGTATTTTTTCCACATGGCCTAATAGGTTACCCGCACCAAGAACCCCTTCCAGAATGTGCAGAAAGACTATGGTTGTGGCAGCCTGCCTACGCGGTGATCGTGCAACTGGTTGCTTGCCCTTTCATTGTGGTGGCTGACTCGAGGTTCCAGCCTCCATTGTTCTCTCTTATGCATACTCCTCTTCCCAACCGATGACATATTCTACTATTCCCTCCTATGGTTTCTCCGGCGTGGTTGTGTGCAACCTTTTTGGTGCAGTCATTTCTTCCTGGTTCGAGACCATCCAATTAACCCAGGCTTCTTCAGGGATTTTAGAGTGCGAAGGATTTCTTGTATCCTGGGTTTGTTGGCTCTGTCCTACTTTTGAAATATCGATATCCATTCCCACTGGTGGTGTCTATTGGGTTTCCTCCACCACTGGTGTGTGGTTTCCTGGTTCTATATTGGGCGACAAGATTTCGTCCAAGTTGACAAATTATGGAGGTTGAGGTGGTTATTGTTCGCTTCCCTGTGGCTGCTGAGGTTATCTGAGGTTGCTTCGACATCATCTGTAGGCCTGGCTCAGTTCTCCTAGCTTGGGTGGTATCATGATGGTAAATATGTTCTCCATCAATCTTAGTTGGCTCTGTAACTTCTGCAAGCTAGCTCTCTCCCTCGTATACTCTTTTTCTTTGTACTTTTCTCAATTTCACAATAAATGTTTTGATCCACGCATGCTTACCTTATATAGGAACCATGTGAATCTTCTCGGAGACGTTACCCAATTTGCGTTTTGAATGAAATGGCACTTTTTGTGTACTTGACATTGAATTCCCTTATTGCAACTAGTTGACCTGATTAATGTCCCATCCCATCAATCATTCTTTTCATTCAATTTTGATAGCCTCCAACTGTTGGTGCCTATTTTCCGTATTCGTCCTTTCCATCATCTCCTCCTTTTAGTGATAGTTGGTCCTTTCTCCATCATGCTAACATTTTCAAGTGCACATGCACATTCTCTTTTCGGTGTGCTATGCCTTTCTTGCTATCTTTTGATGTTCGACGCGGTAATCCCTTTGTTGTTGCGCTTAGTTTTTTTTTTTTTTCAAGTGCTAGAAGGCTGATTGTCCCTATACAACTTCAGTAGACTCCCATTGATCATCCCTCTAAGTTTTTTTCCTCCTAAATCCTTCTTTCCTTTATCCACTTCTCCTTCCATTTCTCCTTCTCCTACCAGTGCATCTCCATGCATGCAGGGAAGTCTAGTTGTCTGACTCCATTGTCATTAAACCTTTGTTATATAGTAATATCTTAACGGAAGTATGCAATGATCTGATGTAGCTACATCGAGGTCCATTCAAAAAATCTTGTTCAACTGCGTTGTAATACTTCGTTGTATCTACTGCAAATTTTGTGATAAATCCTACAACAATGTTGTCTAACCAGAAATCTACTGCACGCGTAAATTTATTATCAACTCGTTGTAACTATGTGATCTCTTCAGGATTCCACTCTAGTTGTTTGATCCGATTTTTAGGATGGTTGTATTTCAATATTTTTATCCACTCCTGCAATACATGTGGGAAATCACAAAACAATACTTCATGCAAGTCACTGAATATGTACTTATCTAGATATTTGTGCAGTGTCAACTTCAGATTTTTGTTATCTTTGTGCAATATCTAGCTCCTTTGTCTTCAACCAACTCTTTATCTCTACCTCTGTTGGATTCCACGGTCTCAACATTCCCTTTTAGATTCTCATTCTCCCAACATCTTGTTATTCGGTCTAACGTTCCTTTGACGTGTATTCCACAAATCTCACATATTGAATCCCATTTTCTTCCAACCAACTAGAAACATAACCATTTGTTGGATTTTACTCTTCTATTGGTATTTCTCTCACTTAGGATTATTTATGGGTTATTTTGATTCTATCTTACTATCACAGATTGACCCTAGTTCAGATTTGATAAGCTCCCAACAAAATCCCTTTAAAACTATCATCCCCTCTGGTAGACCAGAAGGAAACGCAACACACAGAGCATACTACAGAGTCTCACCCAAGAGATCTATATGGGTGGCTGCAATACTTGGGTGTTTGCAACATGGGAATGAGGGTAGATCTATGGTTGTACTCTATAATATTTACTCATTCATTCTAACATCAACTTATAGCAGTCATTCTATTCATGCATGTGGAATACCATATCTAACTAGTTAATCCATTCATCTAACATTCAACAATTAATCAAAAATAAATATGCATACATTCATTCACATAACACAGGTGTTATCGTGGTTTACCCCCTCCTAGGATACATCCATAAAGATATGGATCTCAAGATTTTATTATGGTTCAGTGATATATCATGCCATACGTGTTTACAATCTTAGGTCTCATTCTCTTCCATAGGTTCCTCGATCCCTGTGAGGCTGAATAGATCACACTAGGATCCTTAGCCTACGATCTAAACCTCAAGATCGAGTCACTCACTACTTCCCTAGATCACCAACTTAATGACTTGTATAGTTCGTAAAACTCTCTCTTCCTCTGTGTAGGTATGTTTCTCTCTCCCCCCCTCTGTCTCTCTCTTCTTCCTCTAAGTAATACTTATTTATATCCTTGGCTCACTAGCCATTACAATACATTACAAAAACCCTAAACCTAGCGTCATTAGGTCTTATTTGCATGCACACCTTGCCTGATTCTCTTACATGTGTTTCTTTTCCTTCCAGATGTCTTTTCCTCCTTGCATGATTCTCCTCCAAAAACAACCTTTCTTCCTAACTCAAACTGCATCAAACAGATGATGATGATGGTGATGTAGGGGGAATAAAGGTACATATATGCATATTATGACAAAAGAATGGTTGAAGAACCATGTATGAGAAAGAGTTTCCTATTGAACCGATAGATACAACGACTAACGACCCATGTATTTTGGTGGAGGGATACTCTTTTATATATAATTCAACTTAGATTTGTGGTTGCAGGTACAAGATGGAAATTAGAGAAGATTGAGAATGAAGAATACCAAAGATTGTGGAAAAAAAGAACACCAAGGGAAAGGAAGATACAAAACCTAGAAGAGAAAAAGGGGCCAATTTAATGAAGATTTGTCATGAAGAAGGGGACATTCCTATTTGTAATGAAAAATAGAAGAAAAATGTAACAATGTAGACAAATTTTAGAAGTCTACATAGGAATGAGATATGGAGACAACTGAGTAGATGTAGGGATGAAAATTGTTGAAAGAATCATGGAGATATTGTGAAGAGATCATAGGAGTTAATTATAGAGATGGTTGTGTATCCGTTTGAACTAATTAGATAATTATGAAATAATTTTTATGGTAACCTATAGTTATATAAGGGATCATTTATACATAAATGGAATATACGAGAATGGTTTTATAATAAATTTCCCCTTCAAGGGATTGAAGCATATTTTTTGGTCTCCCTTGATTTTCAAATAGTAGTGTATGTGAGGTTTTATTTCTATTGCGCCTCTGACTTCATTATCAAGAATAGGGGAAAAACTATTCCTTCCACCTACACCACACAATCTTTCAAAAAAAAGAAAAAAAAAGACACTTTGTGGCGTTTAATTCACATTAATAATAATAATAATCTGTTTTTTAAGTTCATGGCTAAGCCACACCAAATTGGTGTATGAGACCCCCTTGTTTTTGGGACAAGGGACCCCCCTCCGCCCAATGATTTTTTTTAAAGTGCTTGATGGTTATAGTTTAAATCCTAGGAATCATGTGTGTGTGTGTGTGTGGAAGAGATTAAGTTTCATGATATGGAATTACATAATTGCCATATTCTCATGCAACAACTCCTTCCAGTAGTAGTGTTCCATGCGTTGTCAAAAGATTTTGAAACACGATTCATAGGCTTTGGTTCATTTATAGGAAAAATTCTGCAAAATTTCTAGATCCAAAAGATCTTTAAAACTTAGAAGGTGATGTTGTGGAGACATTGTTCTTGCTTGAAACATATTCCCCCCATCATCATTTTATATAATGGTACATTTGACCATACACTTGTTATGAGAAATGTGTTTTTGTAGCCTAGTGGCATACCAATGAATGTACCCTTTTGAAAGGTCAATGAAATTTTATTGTGTACTTAAGTCCACATAAATTCCAAAATATTAAGCTCCTGATCTAGTACATCACTAAAAAGTTTACTTTCTACCACTTGTACTAAACCCTAAGTACATGCCACTTTGCATTGCCAGTTAGTTGGTATCCCTTTATATTTGACTCATGTCCATCCTAATATTTCATTTGTTCTTGGTCTTGTCACCCAATGCATGCAAAACACCCCATGAGAGCCATTGGAAAGTGGGAAAAAAGACACTTCGGTATATTTGGGGTATAGTTAAGTTTGGGATACATTATAGTTCAAGGGAGAATCCTTTGCTGGTTGGTTTCACTGATTTTGATTGTGCTAGTGACCCTGATGATTGAAATTCCACTATAGGTTATGTTTTCAATATTTGGTCCATACCTATCACTTCGGCTTGTAAGAAACAACAAGCTCTTTCTCTTTAATCAATAGAAGTAGAGTATCGAGTAGCAGTAAATGCAAGCCAATAAGTTGTGTGGCTTCGATAGATCCTTTAAGAGTTTGGATTCTAGTAGTAGTATCTGACCACACTCTGGTGTGACAATCACGATGCCATCAAGATTGCCAAATATCTAGTTCAACATCAACATAACAAACACAATTATCTACACATTCGCTTCATCAAAAACATGATTCACGATTTCATTCTTAAATTAATATTTTTCCCTACATATGATAAGTTGCAAACATTTTCACAAAGTCTCTTACAGAAGTGAAACTTTCCAAAATTTGATCTATGTTAGGAGTTTAGGAAGTTATCATTAAGGGGGGATAGGCTCTAATGCCTCCTTCCTTCTCCTATTGTCTCACTTTTGTAAATCATTCAATCATATCCCAAGTTGTTCTTAAAGGGAGATGCTATTATATTTAAATAATTAGGAGTTATTTAAGATTAACTTGGTCTAATGTGTCTTTAGGTAAAGTATGTTTCCTTAGTATGCATTAGTATGTATTTGCAGTTATGTAATATGACAATCACAATATATTCTAGATATAAAGTGATTCAATGAGTCATATTCTCCTTGATACTAATGGTTGTATCGAGCCATGTATTAGCACTCAATTAGTCCATGATATCTGTTTAAATAGAATGGAAGGTCATTTGGTAATGATCAATTGTGATAAACTCTTATGTAAAAAAATTATTTTTGCATTACTATTTTTTCCTCAAGTGGTCGCATTAGCTCTAGGACCATGGAATGTTTCCATGTTTGAGGGTTTTAACCATACATTACGTTGGTGTACTAATATTTGATATGTTTGTGGGAACAATTGTTTAAGGTGTTCAACATGTGTCAAAATACCACGTTTTTTGAACAAATCAAACACCATAAAGTTGTGGTTGATATAAAGGAAGAAGTCAGTATTTCTCATGTCCATGATGAGGATCTTTGTGAAATTGATATTATAAGTAGTGATATTTGTGATATCCAGTGTAGGATGACTTATTTGGCAAACTAGGCACCAGAATCCACACTAAACATGGAGTCAATTTGTCATGGAAATATGAAATATATCTACATACTCACGACGATTCTTATGGGATTGATAGGTAGTTTTAGTAGAGAAGTGGATTTGGGAGTGGTGGAAGTCCCTATTGGAGAAAAAGTGGATGAAAATGATGCAGATAAGGAGAATTCAAAGCATGGAACAATGAAGAGATTGAAAATGAGATTTTGGAGGAGAAGTGGAACAAGACTCATATTGATCTTATTGTTTTCTTTGTTTGGATTTTGTGTTGTTATTTTAATCTAGTATGTGATTTATATGATTTATGGATACTTTTTGGCATGATAGTAATATATCATATAAATTAATTCTTTCTTTCATGGTTATGATAATGTCCTGTTACCATCCAACCATCCAACTCAATAAGGAGTCTATTTCTTAATTAAGATGCAATTTCTCAATCTTTGAACATTATGACATTGTGTTTAATGAACAACCTTTTTGTGTGTGTGAGAAGTAAAGGAATATTGTATTGAAGGATTGCATGAATCGAAGAATAAAAAATAATGGATTACTCCCACGACCCTCTTGATGATATGGGAAACAATACTATCATCTTATTACATGAAGAATTTGTGGGTAGCAAGAGTAATATAAAGTTAAAAAAATTGTTGACTTAGAAACCTTCCAAATTAGTGTTGAAAAACCCTAACTCCACATAGGATATGGAAGTCTTTGGTATGAATAATGAGGGGTTGTATCTACGTAAGGCTTAATCACAATAAGGATACCCTTTTGGAAGAACATCAAATATAGTTCCATCATCTAGGTTGGTTCACCATGGTTTGATTGATGATCAGAGAGAACATTTGGAAACAAACATTAGGGGAAAAGAAATATTGGAAGTCCCATCATGTCTCATGCTAAAGAATTCATCCCGAGACTTGTCACGGTGTACACTAGTCTTCAATTCAGGTAGATCAATGTTGGGCTAAGTAAAACTATTATTTAATTAACTCACAATCAAATGTTTTTAGTGTGCCAACTTTATCGACACAAGTGTTATCACTGAAATTTCGTCCGCGCAGGGCGACAAGAACTCCGCATCATCAGCACAGAAAAACAGTCGTTCATGGCACAAGGATTAACTCCACAGCACAACAAAAGGGTCAAAACTATGCAAAATGGCCAAAAAATTAAAAAGCGCTATGCATCCACTGAGCGCGTGCGCGCGCGCAACATCTTCGTATCTGGAGCGCATATGCGCGGCTGTGGGGTGCAAAACCCGCGCGCCTGCCAAACGGCGCATTTATGAAGTTGGTTGGCCTCCCAACCACTAATGGATCGGCTCCCAAGTCGATTTGACATCAAATCCGAGCTCAATCTGCGTGGGGAGGCTGGTCAAAGACCTAATTGTGCCCTAAAGAGCTTCTTTTCACATTCAAAAGAGGTTGCATAATAACCCAATGCTTGGCTATAAAAAGCCATGAATGACCACCATT